>JAJAGP010001409.1:112751-160251 GCA_025084515.1 Ancistrus triradiatus
ATGCTGCAGCCACGGGGAGCCAGTGAAGTGAACGCAGCAGTGGGGTGACATGAGAAAACCAGACGAGCCACCGCATTCTGAATCAGTTGCAAGGGTCTGATTGTACTCATTGGAAGACCAGCCACTAATCTAGTTTTGATACAACAAGAGACTGGACAAGCACTTGGGAGGCTTCCCTGGAGAAGAAGGGTCGAATTCTCCTGATATTGTACAGGAGGTACCTGCATGACTCAGTCAGAGAAGCTCAGCTGTTTATCAAAGATGACTCCAAAGTTTATTGTTTTCTCAGTAGGTGTGATTGAGGAGTTCACCTGGGAGATGGCAAGATCTTGATATAGGGACCCATCTGCAGGAATGTAGAGCAGGTCAGTTTTGCTGTGGTTTAACTTCACATGATGAGATGCTCTCCAAACATGCTGAGATACGTGTGGAGACCTGCACATCTGTTGGAGGAAAAGAGAGGATGAGCTGTTTGTCCTCAGTATAGCAGTGATAGGAGAAGACACGTGAGTTTATGACTTCAACAAGAGAGCGGAAGAGGTCCCAGAACTGAGCCTTGTGGAACTCCAGTTGTAAGAGCACGTGGTGCAGATACGGAGCCTCTCCATGATACCTGATAAGTATGTCCCTCCAGGTAGGAAGCAAGCCACTGCCAGGCTGAGCCTGTGATTCCAAGACTGAAGAGGGCAGAAAGGACAATCTTGTGGTTAAGGCAGCCGAGAGGTCAAGAAAGATCAAACTCGATGAAAGGCTTGATGCTCTGGCAGCATGAAGTTTCTCAGAAACAGCCACCAGGGCAGATTCTGTGGAGTGAGCTGGTTTGAGACAAGACTGGTTGTGATCCTGTAGGTCATTCTGTATGAGAAAGGTTGAGAACTGATTAAAAACTGATCCAGTATTTTTGACAGGAAAGAGATAAATGATACCGGTCTATAGATGTTGATGTCTGAGACACTGAGTGTAGGTTTCTTCAAGATAGGAATGGCTCTTGCACTCTTTAAGGTGGAAGGAATGTGAGCAGATGTCATGTAGTTATTAATGATGGAGGAGATGAAGGGAAGAAGGTCTGGAGCATTCTTTTGTAGCACTGGTGATAGGATGGGATCTAGTTGACATGTGGTAGGGTTGCTAGATGAGAAAAGTTGAAGGTTGCGTTGGGAGGTTGTGTGTTTGCACTGGGGATAGTGGCACAAAGGACTGGCAGATCTTGTTTACCTTTTCCTCAAAGAAGGTGGCAAAGCCTTCAGCAGTTAAGGAGGGTGACTGGGTGGAGTTTGTGTGGATATGAAGCAGATTCCGCCACCTGTCTTCTATAAATTCCGTCTCGGTGGCAGTCACATCCAAAGAAAACGTGAAAAAGATGTATGTATAGACTTGGCTCCATCTAGTGACAGAAAGACGTCATTATTTTTGTAATAAACGTTGGCAGAAGTACATAAATTCCTTACTTAAGTAATATTACTACTAATCTGATAAAAATACTAAAGTAAAAGTTGAAGTGTACATATTTTACCCAGGTGGAAATATAAAAGTACACTACTAAATACTTAAAGTAAAAAGTTTTTATTTTAAATATCTCCATTTTTGAAGCAGGACATCTTTTATTGAGGTTAATGTTACAGGTCCATGAAACTGAAGTACATGAATCTGCAAAAAATCATACAAATCATCTAACCATCTTTATCTAACCACAGCCACAACAGAATCAAAACATTCCCAGACACCAGGAACCAAAATATCCAAAATATTTTGGATTTTTAAAAATAAATAAATGCTTTTCATACACAGCTATCATTGTGTTTTAAGCCATCTTGACAGGCTTAGATAAGATGTCTTGAGACAGTTTGTTATACAAAGACATTTCAAAACATCTTAGGACTGAATGAATGAAGACATCTCTCTGTGTGGAGACATGAAAGTAAATGTCTTAAGACATGGAGGTAATATTTGTGTATGTCTTGAAGACAAGGCATGTCTTCATGTAATGACATTGTCTTGAGACACATTTCTATATTCTTAAGCCTTTCAGAAGTATTAGTTTATGTAAATATTATCATCAATTTTAAGACAGAACAAAAAAGATTACAACATGAATTTGGTTGAAAAATAGGTTTAATCAGGAAAACAAGTAACAGAAACGAATTACAGTTTATATATCAGTAACATCAGTGTTTTAAGAATTACAAAGACTGAACTTGTGCAAGACATAAGGCTGTTAAATTCACAATACGTTTTATCAAATAAAATATCTGAATACTAGATCTACTAAATCGAAGTGCACTGTTCTTCATCTCGGGCAGGTCAGCAATACATTTTGAGATGAGCTGATGAAAAAAGCCAATCTTGACCCTTGTGTGATATCTAATTATAGACCAATTTCAAATCTACCGTTTCTGTCCAAAATCTTAGAAAAAGCCGTCTATCAGCAGCTCTGCAGTTACCTCCAAAGGAATGAAATTTCTGAAACATTTCAGTCTGGCTTCAGGCCCCATCATAGTACTGAAACAGCATTAATTAGGGTACTAAATGACTTGTTAATGTCCTCTGTGGGACTGTGGTAGCCTAGCGGTTAAAGTACTGGACTCTGGCCCAGAAGGTCCAGGGTTCAAATCCCACCTCTGCCAAGCTGCCACTGTTGGGTCCTTGAGGAAGACCCTTAACCCACAACTGCTTGGATTGTAAGACTGTACCAATTGTAAGTCGCTCTGGATAAGGGCGTCTGCTAAATGCTGTAAATGTAAATGTAATGTAAATGTCCTCAAATAAGGGTTGTGTTTCTTTTCTTGTCTGTTAGATTTAAGTGTAGCATTTGACACTATAGATCATGATGTTTTACTAAACAAACTAGAAAATACTGTAAGTATTAAGGGATCAGCACTTTTTTGGTTTAAATCTTACTTAACTGACCGGTACCAGTTTGTTCATATAAATAATCTACGATCTAACCTCTCAAAAGTGAAGTATGGCGTGCCTCAGGGGTCAGTGCTTGGCCGGCTTTTATTCTCTCTGTACATGCTGCCACTAGGCTCAGTTATTCGTAAACATGGCATTAGTTTCCACTGCTATGCAGATGATACACAGCTGTACATATCAGCCAAACCTAATGACAGCCTTACAATCAACAAAATTGAGGACTGTGTAAAGGAAATAAAAGATTGGATGTTATTTAGTTTTCTTTTACTTAACTCAGATAAAACTGAGGTTCTATTAGTGGGACCCAAGGCAGGTTGGCTACATCTATCCTAAATATAGATGGCTGTCCAGTATTGCCCAGTCCTTCATTAAAAAAACTTAGGGGTCACATTTGATTCAGATCTCTCTTTGGATGCGCACAATAGCAGCATCACTCGAATTGCTTTCTTTCAATCACGTAATATCGCTAAACTTAGAAATATCCCCTCTTTTAATGATGTTCATGCGTTTATAACCTCAAGGTTGGATTACTGTAACGCCTTACTTACTGGATGCTCTATCTATAAATAAACTTCAGTTAGTTCAGAATGCAGCCACCCGAGTGCTAACTAGAACTAGAAAATTTGATCATATCACTCCTGTTCTATCATCACTACACTGGTTACCAGTCAAATTCCGCATTGATTACAAAATACTTCTTATAACTTATAAAGCTCTACATGGCCTGGCCCCACATTAGCTGAGTGAACTCTTAGTTTTACAATCCAACTCGTTTACTTCGTTCGCAGGGTACAGGACTTCTTTTAGTTCCTAGAATTAAAAAAGTCACAGCCGGGGAAAAGGCTTTGGAGTCTGGAGTCTGTCGCTCTAGGCTTGCTCAATTTGGGATTGGACGTAGTTATTAGGAGATAATCTAAACTTGTAAAGTTGCTTTGAGACAATGCTCCATTGTAAAAAGCGCTATATAAACAGATCTGACATGTTTAAATTTATTAAGTCAGTTGAGAGCGTTAACGATATTCTCCGATTGCGAGACGTGATAACCTCCCTTCCGGTTCGTTCCCACGGTGACAAACTAGTTTGGACACTTTCTCAGAAGGACGCTAGGCGCTTTCGCTTAGTTACTCACCTCGTTTGTATCGGGACACGCCGTAAGGTTATTTAATATTAGATATGGATTAATGTATTTAGAGAGTTTATTAGAATTGCTATTGAATCGTTATGGATAAATCCGGTTTATTTACAACAGTACAGGCTAATAAAGTATTAGCGGCTAGGCTAACTGGCTAAATAGTCATCTCTATTCATGTTTGAGCTTTGCAGTATGTAATGTGTATTTATGTTGTTTGTTTATAGTTTTCACCTCACAATGAATGTCAGTAAGGTACCTGAAAAATGAAATAATATGACAAAAAAGGATTTTAAGATGATATTTAAATACACCACATTAACATAAACCAAATAGAAGTAAACAAGAAAGTGGGTCACTAGATAGAAGTCAAGTCAAGTCAGATCTATTTATATAGCCCTTTTTACAATGGAGCATTGTCTCAAAGCAACTTTACAAGTTTAGATTATCTCCTAATAACTACGTCTAATCCCAAATTGAGCAAGCTAGGGCGACAGTGGAAAGGAACACCTTATAAAAATCCATGCAAGGTTAGGGTGGACCCTCGAGGAAGTACGCTTCCACGAAACCAAGGGGTGTTTTGTGGTTTTTTGTTGTGGGATTCTCGTTGGTGGTTTTTTAAAAAGAAGAAAAAAATGGGATTCCATAAAAGAAGGGGGTGAGTAGAGGATAAATATAAGAGCGAAACCCCCTAAAGTCATGGAGTCAAAAGTTCGAATAAAATGTGAAGTATGCACATCGGCATTAAGGGCCCAGGTATGTAAGGGCTGGAGCTGATGACGGAAGCCGTGAGTGAAGCTGCAGGGATGAACATCATGTGTGGGGTGGAACTGCGTACACAGCTCGGAGAGAAAACAGAAAAAATGTAATTAGTTATTGTTAAGAGCACAGTGTCTATTAACAAATCACGATGCCATGTCAATCACTGATACCATGTGTAGCATGAGACCCGGCAGCCATTAGCTATGGCAAGCATAGCTAGGAAGAGGAGAACTGGTAGGAAACACAGCAAGAGGGATCACATGAGACATTGGCAACCCCACGGGAGCAGAATACAGCAACCCAACGACTCTGATACCATAAGACTCTTTGACTATGAACCCCCGCTACTGCCCTTACTAAGGAAGCATGCACGAGTCAAAGAATCAAGGGGAATGAATCCCAGTTCAGCCAGGACACGCCACTCGCACTCCCGGCTAAACGGACAAGGCAGGCAGGCCAGACATGAACCCTCCAGGACCGGCCCCAGTGACCCAAGCCATTGCATCATGTCTAAATTAGTCAAAAGCCTGCGTAAATAAGTATATCTTTAGCCTAGACGTAAAATTTTGGAGAGTGTCTGAGTCTCGAACGAAAGTGGGAAGTTTATTCCATAGTTGGGGGGCCATGAATGAGAAAGCTTTTCCCTCTGCTGTGACTTTTTTAATTCTAGTAACTAAAAGAAGTCCTGCACCCTGCGAACGAAGTAGACGAGCTGGAATTTAAGACTCACTCAGATAATGTGGGGCCAAGCCATGGAGAGCTTTATAAGTTATAAGAAGTATTTTGTAATCAATGTGGAATTTAACTTGTAACCAGTGCAGTGATGATAGAACAGGACTGATATGATCAAATTTTCTAGTTCGAGTTAGCACTCAGGCGGCTGCATTCTGGACTAATTGAAATTTATTTATAGATTTACTAGAGCAACCAGTAAGTAAGGCGTTACAGTAATCCAGTCTTGAGGTTATAAATGCATGAACCAGTTTCTCTGCATCATTAAAAGAGAGGATATTTTTAAGTTTAGGGATATTACATAATTGAAAGAAAGCAATTTGAATGATGCTGCTAATGTGTGCATCAAAGGAGAGATCTGAATCAAATGTGACACAAGTTTTTTACAGATGGGCAATACTGGGCAATACTGGACAGTCATCTAGATTTAGGATATATGTAGCCAACCTGTCTCTCACAGCCTTGGGTCCCACTAATAGAACCTCAGATCTGAGTTAAGTAAGAGAAAATTAAATAATATCCAATCTTTTATTTTCTTTACACAGTCCTCAATTCTGTTGATTGTAAGGCTGTCATTAGGTTTGGCCGATATGTACAGCTGTGTATCATCTGCATAGCAGTGGAAACTAATGCCATGTTTACGAATAACTGAGCCTAGTGGCAGCATGTTCAGAGAGAATAAAAGCAGGCCAAGCACTGACCACTGAGGCATGCCATACTTCACTTTTGAGAGCTTAGACCTTAGATTATTTATGTGAACAAACTGGTACAGGTCAGTTAAGTAGGACTTAAACCAAGAAAGTGTTTAATCCCTTAATACCTACAGTATTTTCTAGTCAGTTTGGTAAAACATCATGATCTATAGAGTCAAATGCTGCACTTAAATCTAACAGAACAAGAAAAGAAACACATCCCTTATCTGAGGACATTAACAAGTCATTTAGTATCCTAATTAATGCTGTTTCAGTACTATGATGGGGCCTGAAGCCAGACTGAAATGTTTCATAAATTCCATTCCTTTGGAGGTAACTGCAGAGCTGATGACAGACAGCTTCTTCTAAGATTTTGGAACAGAAACATTGGATTTGAAATTGGTCTATAATTAGATATCACACAAGAGTCAAGATTGGCTTTTTTAATCAGTGTTTTGATAACGGCAGACTTAAAGGATTTGGGCACATAACCAAAGGTAAGGGATGAATTTAAAATAACTAAAAGTTGCTCTTTAATACTATGTATTACTTAATTGAGTAAACGTGTAGGAATTGGATCTAATAAACATGTTGATGACTTAGACGAGCTGATCAGTGAAAATAGTTCAGTATTAGTAATTGGGTTAAAATATTCTAATCTTGATTTACAGCTAATTGAACAGATGTCTTTACTAGTGCTGCATCTGAAAGGTTGCTGAATAGTTTGGGGATGTGATGAGCATTGAGTTTTATGCCTAATGTTTTCTATTTTATCATTAAAGAAAGTCATGTAATCATCAGTGTTAATATTACACAGAATGGGAGAATCACTTTCTGTGAATTTTTTTGTTAATTTGGAGACTGTATTAAAGAGAAATCTTAGATTATTCTTATTTTTCTCTATGACTGAAGAGAAGTATGCAGCCTTAGCTTTAGTGAGGACATGCTTATACTCTGCCATGCTGTCCCTCCAAGCAATCTTAAACACCTCCAATTTACTATGTCTCTACTTGCGCTCTAAGTGCCGTGTTCTTTGCTGTAAGGTACGGGTGTGGTCATTATACCATGGTGCTAGCCTTTTTTCCCTAATGCGTTTGACCCTAGCAGGAGCAGTCGTGTCCAGGGTTGAGCGAAATACACATTCTAATTGGTCATTTACACACTCAAGATGATTGATCTCCATAGGTGTATTAAATTTCAAGTCTGGTAGGTTTTTAGTAAACGCAGCTGGAGTAGCAGATGTGATAGTGCGCTTGGTGTGATAACGAGGCAGAAGGATTTTATTCATTAGAGATAGCTCAAATACTAAAAGATAGTGATCTGAAATCGAATCACTTTGTGGTAAAACATCAATGTTGTCTATATTGATACCAAAGTTTAATATTAGATCTAAAGTATGATTACAGCGGTGGGTTGGTCCCATCACATTCTGAGTGATACCCATGGATTCAAAATGGACTCGAAAGCAATTCTAAGTGGATCCTGCTCATTGTCAAAGTGAATATTGAAATCACCTACAATTAAAGCCTTATCTGTTACAGTAGTAAGCAGGAAAGAAAGTTAGCAAATTCCTGAAGAAATTCTGAATAGGGACCAGGAGGGCGGTAAATAGTGATAAGCTGAAAAGAGTGTGGTTTTGACTTCCATAACGATGGATCAGTCACATTAAGAATTAGTATTTCAAAAGAATTAGCCTTGTAATGGAATTTAGCTGTAACACCTAACTCTTTGTCAAAAATTGTGGCTATGCCTCCCCCCCGACCATTGGGACGAGGGCGACTAGCATGACTGTATCCAGGAGGTTAGGCTTCATTTAAGGCTAAATATTCATCAGGTCTAATCCAAGTCTCAGTGAGACTTGCGTGTAAGCGTTTATCAGTGATCATTTCATTTACAATTACTGCTTTGTTTGTAGGTGATCTAATGTTAAGTAATCCTTTACTAGACTAAATCCTAGCTTTAGTCTAATGTTGTTATTTCTTTGGCAGCTATCTGTGTTTATACTAATGAGGTTATTAAAACAGACTTTTTGAAATCGTTTACGTTTAGGGCAGATGCGGGTAACAGACACAGTTTCAATAATGTGGGTTTGGGTGACGGTGCATGGCTACCAGCAGACAGTTGGCTAAGCCGATCTGTCTGCTGCCTGACCCCTGCTCTGGATAGTCAGCCCCTAACCAATCGGGTCATAAGACTATGGGCAATGTTGCAGGAGATGAGAGCAGCACCCTCCCGAGTGGGATGGACACCGTCCCATCCTAAAAGGCCAGGCTTACCCTCAAAGGTATATAGCCCACATTTTTTTCCGAGCACCACTTGGACAGCCAGCAGTTCAGCGACCGTAAACCTTGCTGTAGGGCTTTGTCGCCAGAGCACACTACGGCATTGACATCGCCTTCGCCCGCTAACCACCTCTTACAAATTAGCCTTAGTAACCTCTGACTGACAAAGGCATATATCATTAGCCCCTACATGAATAACTATCCTAGAGAATCTGCGGCTCTCGAGTTCACTAAGACTCGTTACAATGTCCGGCACTCTGGCTCCGGGGATACAGAGAACTCTAGAAGCAATTTATTTATCTGTAAATGATCAAGTATTATGTTTATTAATATTAATAATGAATAGTAAAAAGTATTTATAAAATAACAGTAGATTTGTATAAAAATACATATTATGCATCTTACATCTTGAGACATCTTAAGACACGTGTCTATAGTCTTCAATTCTTAAGACATGCCTCAAGATAATGCCTCTTCATGATGTGTCTTAAGACATCTCAAGACATGGTGATGCCTGGGTGTGATTTCCCGATATCAATCTCTCATAACTATACATTATATATATATATTCAGTAATGCAGTAAATCCTGATATTTAACCCAAAATATAGTTATCATCGACTCTCTCAAACCCTCTCACTGCATTTTAGTCCAACAAACTGCATTTTTAAAATTTAGACCATTCCTTTTTTAAACTACACTACACTACTTAGTTTAAAAATACTTATGAAAAACTTTCTAATATTACTCTTATATTCAGGACAGAAATAGAATTCAGCGTATCAGTGACATGGATAAAGCTTTAGTTTCTGATTAATAAAAATTATGTTTATACAGTTATTTTGGGGAGTAGAATGCATTATGCTGAACATTGAAAAGGATTAGAAAGACTTTATAAGGTTTAGACTTTCAGAGTGTCACACACAACTCCAAACACAAGGTGCTTAAATAAATAAATTAAAAAAAAATTGATTAATAAAAGCTAAAATAATGAGCCTGGTTTGAAAAGGCAGTGAGTAAAAAGTACAGTTTTTTAAAAATGTACTAAGTAAGAGTAAAAAGTATTACGTTACAGAAATAATCAAGTTAAAACATACTTAAGTACAGTAACAAAGTACTTCATATTTCATTAATTACCATACTCCCATATGTCAGTGTTATAAACTCTTGCTGTACTTTAGAAACTAAAACACATGTGTAAGATAGACGCAGGACAAAAAATAGAAAAAAAGACATTTAAAGAAAATATTAATAAAGATCACCGTGGCGACTTGGGTCTGAATGCCACAGTGCGTTCTGGCCAGGTAAGGCATCACACACAGGTAGCTTTGTATATGTAGCTGCTCTGAGATGGTTCAGGGGTGCCCCTCTGCCTGCACTCTGTGAATTCTGGGATAGGTTCTGGACCGCTGTGACCATGACAAGGATGAAAGGGATTAAAACAGGATGGTAGGTTTTGGTAGGTTCTATAATAAGGTTTGATTGGATTCTAAAAGCGATCTAAGGGATTGTTCATGAATTTATTAAAGAGCTCTGATTATGAACTCCTAAATATGTGAGACTTCAAAGTAACATGAGGCATCTAACTGAGTTCCAAAGTGGACGGGACCTGACCTGTAAGCATGAGGTCCAAACCCTCTGTCCTCAGGCTGTACTGAGTTCTTACACTAAACAGTGAAACAGAACAAGAACGGTACTGAAGCACCAGGGAGGTTTTTCAGTACGGTGATGGTTTGGGACATGGCCATGAGCAGCCTGGGCCTCTCTCTCTCTCTAGAACTTTATTGTTATAAATCTTTCCAGGCTGTATGGAAAGCGAAGAGTTCCGAATGAGTGATGCTTTAATATAGGGCATGATATCACCATTTGAAACTGTGCTCTGACATGTTCTTCTGCTCTTCATTAATGCAGGATCCTCACTCTGATTTATGGAGGTGATGATGATCCACACTGGAGCCTGCTAAGGACGACACACACACACACACACACGCTTCAAATCTTATAACTCTAACAGGCTGGTACTGGACCTACGTGATGTTCTGATTCATCTACTCGTATGCACTGAGACCAGTGGATCTGAAGCTTCTACTGAAATCACCGAGTATAGACCAAACATCACTCACTCACCCATTCACTCGTTCATTCACTCACTCATTCTCTCACATCTAGGTCTAGTTCAGATTATCTTTTTAAAGCATATAGTAAAAACTGAAGAACTCCACCAAGGAAGAACATGCCAAAGTTCACACAAACATCATCAGGAGCTCAGAATCAAATAATAATAATAATAATGATAATAATAATAATAATAATAAAGGTATCTAAGAATTATAATTAATCATAACAATAATAATACAATATTAAAAGGAGCAATTATAGAAATAATAATGATCACTATTACTAATAATAATACACAGTATTATAGCAATAATAATAATAATAATAATAATAATAATAATAATAATAATAATAATTGTATTACTTTTACAATACTAAATTTATAACGAGGATGACATTAAAGTGAATAAAACTTAAGAAAACAAAAAGTATAATAAAATAAAAAATAATTAAATTAAAATATAAAAAATGTAAAATTCACGTGTACAGAATCATTAAAAAACTACAAAGCTTTTCCAGATGTTTCTTAATTTAAAACAGATTATTTTAGTTAATGTAGTTCAGCTTTCTTTTTTTAGTGTACATTGTAAGCAGACGTGTGATGGGTAACATGCAATTCCAAAGGTTCACCAGCAGATTGAGTCAATGTCACTTAAGACATTGAACGTGACATCTGCTGTTGGTATTACACGTTCACAATAAAACTTTTATCCAAAAGACTCACAAATACAGCTGCATCTCAATAAATTAGCATATCATCAAAAAGTTAATTTATTTCAATAATTAAATACAAAAATTGAAACGCATATATTATATAGATTCATTACAAACAGAGTGATCCATTTCAAGTGTTTGTTTCTTTTAATACTGATGACTATGGCTTACAGCCAATGAAAAAAGTCATTATGTCAGAAAATTAGAATAATCAACACAAAACACCTGCAAAGGCTTCCATAGTGTTTAAAATAGTCCCTTAGTGTGGTTCAGTAGGCCACACAATCATGGGGAAGACTGCTGACTTGACAGATGTCCAGAAGGGAGTCATTGACACACTCCACAAGGAGGGTATGCCACAAAATGTCATTGTTAAAGAAGCTGGCAGTTCACAGAGTGCTGTATCCAGGCATATTAATGGAAGGATGAGTGGAAGGAAAAAGTGTGGTTGAAAAAGGTGCACAAGCAACTAGGATAAGGATTGTCAATAAAAGGCCATTCAGAAATCGGGGGGGATTCACAAGGAGTGGACACTGCTGGAGTCAGTGCGTCAAGAGCCATCACACACAGACGTATCCAGGACATGGGGTACAACTGTTGCATTCCGTGTGTCAAGCCACTCATGAGACAACGGCAAAAGCGTCTTACCTGGGCCAAGGAGAAAAATAACTGGACTGTTGCTCTGTGGTCCAAGTTGTTGTTTTCAGATGAAAGCAAATTTTGCATTTCATTTGGAAATCAAGGTCCCATAGTCTGGAGGAAGAGTGGAAAGCTGCTTGAGGTCTACTGTGAAGTTTCTACAATCAGTGATGGTTTGGGGATCCATATCATCTGCTGGTGTAGGTCCACTGTGTTCTATCAGGACCAAAGTCAGTGCAGCCATCTACCAAGAAATTTTAGAGCACTTCATGCTTCCCTCTGCTGACAAGCTTTTTGGAGGACTTGGCACCTGTCCATACTGCCAAAAGTACCAATACCTGGTTTAATAACCACTGTGCTTGATTGGCCAGCAAACCGGCCTGACCTAAACCCCACAGAGGATCTATGGGGCATTGTCAAGAGAAAGATGAGAGACACCAGACCCAACAATGCAGACGAGCTGAAGGCTGTGTATGAATCTATATAATACAGTAGGGCAAAAAGTATTTAGCCAGCCACTGATTGTGCAAGTTCTCCTACTTATGCTGATGACACACAACTTTATCTTAGTTTCAAACCATCTTCATCATTTTCATTTTCTGCTCTTACTGATTGCATTTCTCATCTGAATTCTTGGCTCTGTGCCAACTTTCTTAAGCTCAATTCCCAGAAGACTGAGTTTTTGTTTGTTGGCACTAAATCTGTGCTTTCCTCCATTTCTACCTCCTCATTGACCATCGCAGGTGTGTCTGTTCACATAACCTCTACGATCCGTAACCTTGGTGTGCTTTTCGACTCAACTCTGTCCTTTACTCCTCACATTAAATCTGTTTCTAAGTCTGCTTTCTTCCATCTCCGTAACATTGCTCATGTGCGCCCTTTCCTTTCTCCTGCTGCTGCAGAGATCCTGGTGCATGCTTTTGTTTCCTCTCGCCTTGATTATTGCAACTCACTTCTTTATGGTCTTCCCTCGAAATCAATTCGAATGCTCCAGTATATCCAGAACTCCGCCGCCAGGATTCTTACACAAACCAAAAAATTCGATCACATCACTCCTGTTTTATTGCAACTGCACTGGCTCCCGGTTCACAAACGCATCCAATTCAAAATTCTAATTCTGACATTTAAATCCCTCCATGGTCTTGCTCCTCTATATCTTCGCACATTAGTCCATCAGTACACGCCTTCCCGGTCGCTGCGTTCTACCGGTTCCAACCTACTCTCTGTCCCTAGATTTAGGATTTCCTCCATGGGTGGGAGATCCTTTGCTGTGGCAGCTCCCACCCTTTGGAATTCTCTTCCGGCATCTGTTCGGTCTGCATCTTCACTTTCACAATTTAAATCACTTCTGAAAACTCTCATGCTGTCTTCTTCAACTAATGTTTAATATGTTTGTTAGTTCTGTATTGCTGTGTATATATATTTTAAAGCGTCCTTGGGTATTGTGAAAGGCGCTATATAAATTAAACTTATTATTATTATTATTATTATTATTATTATTATTATTATTACTTAGAAAGATGAGAAAGGTCTGTAATTTTCGTCATAGGTACACTTCAACTATGAGAGACAAAATGAGAAAAAAAAAATCCAGGAAATCACATTGTAGGACCTTTAAAGATTTTAATTGTAAATTATGGTGGAAAATTAGTCAAGTCAAGTCAGATCTATTTATATAGCGCTTTTTACAATGGAGCATTGTCTCAAAGCAACTTTACAAGTTTAGATTATCTCCTAATAACTACGTCCAATCCCAAATTGAGCAAGCCTAGGGCAACAGTATTTGGTCAATAACAAAAGTTCAACTCAATACTTTGTAACATAAGCTTTGTTGGCAATGACAGAGGTCAAACGTTTCCTGTAAGTCTTCACCAGGTTGGCACACACTGTAGCTGGTATTTTGGCCCATTCCTCCATGCAGATCTCCTCTAGAGCAGTGATGTTTTGGGGCAACACGGACTTTCAACCCCCTCCACAAATGTTCTATGGGGCTGAGGTCTGGAGACTGGCTAGGCGACTCCAGGACCTTGAAATGCTTTTTACGGAGCCACTCCTTCGTTGGCTGAGCGGTGTGTTTGGGATCATTGTCATGCTGGAAGCCCCAGCCACATTCCATTTTCAGTGCTCTCACTGATGGAAGGAGGTTTTGGCTTAAAAATCTCACGATACATGGCCCCGTTCATTCTTCCCTTAACACGGATCGTCGTCCTGTCCACTCTGCAGAAGAACAGCCCCAAAGCATGATGTTTCTACCCCCATGCTTCACAGTAGGTATGGTGTTCTTGGGATGCAGCTCAGCATTCTTCTTCCTCCAAGCACGATGAGTTGAGTTTTTACCAAAAAGTTCTATTTTGGTTTCATCTGACCACATGATATTCTCCCAATCCGCTTCTGGATCATCCATATGCTCTCTGGCAAACTTCAGACAGGCCTGGACATGTATGGCTTAAGCAGGGGGGCACGCCTGGCACTGCAGGATCTGAGTCCCTCTCGGCGTAGTGTGTTACTGATGGTAGCCTTTGTTACTTTGTCCCAGCTCTCTGCAGGTCATTCATCAGGTCCCTCCGTGTAGTTCTGGGATTTTTGCTCACCGTTCTCATGATCATTTTGACACCACAGGATGAGATCTTGCGTGGGGCCCCAGATTGAGGGAGATTATCAATGGTCTTGTATGTCTTACAATTGCTCTCACAGTTGATTTATTCACACCAACCTGCTTGCCTATTGTAGATTCACTCTTCCCAGCCTGGTGCAGGTCTACAATTTTCTTCCTGGTGTCCTTCGACAGCTCTTTGGTCTTGGCCATGGTTGAGTTTGGAGTCTGACTGTTTGAGGCTGTGGACAGGTGTCTTTTATACAGATAACGACGTCAAACAGGTGCCATTAATACAGGTAACGAGTGGAGGACAGAAGAGCTTATTAAAGAAGAAGTTACAGGTCTGTGAGAGCCAAAAAATCTTGCTTGTTTGTGGGTGGAAAAATACTTATTTTCCACCATGATTTGGAAAATAATGTGATTTCCTGGATTTTTTTTCTCATTTTGTCTCTCATAGTTGAAGTGTAGCTATGATGAAAATTACAGACCTCTCTCATCTTTGTAAGTAGGAGAACTTACTCAATCACTGGCTGACTAAATACTTTTTACCCCACTGTAACACAGATATACAATCATATGAAGGTAAATGTAGTAATAATTCGTTCAGAATTAAAGCTGCAGTTCAAAATCTTCGAGGAACTGAATCGAATGTCTTGTTGTTTCCTGTTTCTCCACTGGGTGGCAGCAGAGTTTCATTAGTTGTGCTCTTACGGTTGGTATTCCAGTTCCAGCTCCAGCCCCTAATATGAGGATCAGATACAGAATGCTGTCTTTATTTTATTTATTTTTTTATCATGTGGGTTACTGTTCTGAACTTACGTAGATGTTTTGGTACCTCAATGTTTTGTTGATTTTAACTTGATCTATTTCTGTAACATTAACATTTTAATGCAAAAACCCCAGAAATATAAAGTTTTCTGAATGGAAAATATGTGATCTCCCCATGTTTTACTCATTTACATTTACATTTACAGCATTTAGCAGACGCCCTTATCCAGAGCGACTTACAATTGGTACAATCTTACAATCCAAGCAATTGTGGGTTAAGGGCCTTGCTCAAGGACCCAACAGTGGCAGCTTGCCAGAGGTGGGATTTGAACCCTGGACTTTCTGGTCCATAGTCCAGTACCTTACCCGCTTGGCTACCACAATCCCAACTTACTCCAAGTGGTCAGTTTGTCCTGGATGTGTGTTAGGTTGATTGGCATCTCTAAATTGTCCCAGCGTGAGTGACTGTGTGTGATGGATTGGTATCCTGTCTAGGGTTGGTTCCCGTGTTGTGCCCTGTGCTGCCGATTAGAATCCGGCTCCTTGTGATCCTGAACTGGAATAAGTGGGAATGAAAATGACAGAATATTCTTTGATCAAATAAATACGGTTCTGCTTAAAAATGACAGATATATGAAGAGTAATTTACTTTAATCAGCAGCAATTGTAGAGCTACAATGTTTCGTTCAACTTTAATTTAATTTTATTTTATTTATTTATGTATTTATTTATTGCATTAAACTATGCTGATTTTCCATGTGGATTATCGCCCACATTTATATTAAAAACTCTTAATGCTCTTCATAAATAATGACCCATTTTCAGTACTGAACTCAAATTCAGGTTAGCTTTTAGATTTATAAGAATTTATAAACGATATTAAACTGAATCCATCCCTCAGTCTTTAAACTTCAATAATTTTTACCCCCGATGGCTGAACCTGCCCTTTAACAAGGATTAATTTAGGAGTAACCCCTAAGGAGGAACACAGATTATAAATAATGTATTAATGACTTATTGGTTTATGAGAAATCTGATCATTTCGATTAATATGAAACCTTAATCATGAGGCCTGGACAAGATTTACTTTTAGTGTTGCAGTCAAGACCATTAAAGTTGAGTCTGAATCAAGAAAGAGGAAACTGGAAGAGGCTAAGACTGAGATTAAGAATTTTTTCTTTGTACAAGAATAAAAAGAAAAAAATGTAATTCACATTACATTCATTATCATTCATTATCCATGATATATATTAATAAATAATATTATATTTCTCATGTATTCTGTAAAACATAACATTAAATAACATAGGGTCTAAAATGATGATTCATTTTTATTATAATCTTACACACTAAGGAAATGTGAGTTTAGAATGTAAATGATGGTGCAGATTCTGTTTCCCTTCTTCTCTCAAACACCAGATAGAATCAGATCAGAACACCAGATCAGAATCACCACATAAAGTCACCTGAATATAAACAACACCATCCATTCTTAAAATTTGTTATTAAATGAAAATAAAATCATCATCATAATAATATTTCAATCTGCCCTAAACTAAACAATCCTAAACTATACCAACTAAATAAAGCGAAAATGCGAAAAGGTGAAAATGCTTCTTACAATCTTAACGTCAGACTATTATAAATAAATTGGGTTCATTGATTGGATCCTGAATGAGAAGAGCAGGAACCTGTTTTTCCCTGCTAGCCAATCAGAGTGCAGATTTTATGTAGAGAAACGACTGATTGGTTCTGTTTGAACTGATAATTAACGTTACCTATCGGGCTCAACTAAACTCGATAACAATTTGAGTTCACCTCACCCCAAGACCAAGACAAGATTGAGTCCAAATGAGGTCCGGACCGAGATCGCTGGTTTATGGTGTTGAGTCCGGACTCAGTACTACAGCACTAATTACTTCTGCGTTTTCCATTTTTATCTTGAGGAGGAAACATTAGATCACTGTAACACCACTCTCTCTGTTCAGCTGTATGATTTTCATCCTCCGCAATAATGTTTAATTAAATGATAAGACGTTTGGAATGTTCTCCATATACTGAGCCAATCAGATTCAGCTTCTAGTAACAAAGTGAAACATTTGGGTTTATTTTTATCCTCTGTCACAGCTTCTTCATTTTAGGTCTGATCCTCCAGTTCTACTGATTACATGTTCATTTCATCATCTCTTATTTCCTGTTCAGAACTGGACACACACACACACACACACACACACACACACACACACACACACGATGATTTGCTCAGAATATGATGGTGAGAGGTTCCACACGGGGAATCGTGGATGAGATCGCCTAAACACACACACACACACCAATACACACACACTTACACAACTGTACACACACACCTGTACAGATCATTACACAGCTACATGTCCTGATCTCAGCAGTACAGTTATGGGGGTTCATAAACTTATTCTTAAGTCCATGTTAGAGGAGTTATTCTCCTGATGGAACCCCGTGACACTCCTGGGGTTCACAAACTTTATCTGCAGGATTAGGAGCATCAGCTCTAAAGCTCTGTATCTGAGGGGGATTCCTGCGAGATCTGGAGCAGGGTTACAGTTATGAGGGGAGGGGCAGGAGGAGAGGATGATCTTCCCTCTGTCTTTGGATGATTCAGCTCGAACCTGCAGCCTCAAACCTAAAGCAAAAAAAGCCTGCAAACAATTAAAACATTTAAAGCAACCCAATCAGTTTATTTAGAGAAAGACAGGACGGAACAAATACACTCAACTAACACAATGTAATAACACAGCAAATACACACAACTAATACACAGCATAGTAACACAACATAACACAACGGATTCACAACACAACAAATACACAACTAACACACAACTAATACACACAGCATAATAACACTACATTACAAATACACACAACTTACACAAGATAATAACACAACATAACACAACGAATACACACAACTAGCACACAACTCATACACACAGCATAACTAAAACACAACTAACATAATAACACAACACAACAAATAGATAGATAGATCACTTTATTAATCCCAGAGGGAAAATGGGGTGATTGCAGCAGTTCAATACAGAAAATATAGAAATAAAGCAGGAGTATTAAAGTTAGTAATTACTGTACATAAAAGTATAAATAAAAATAGAATTTGTATTACAAAATAATCAAAGAGTCATGAAAGGAAATAGAGAAATAGAATTAATCTGTTAATCTGTTAGTGGTGCCATGTGAGCCTGTCCTGTCGGTGGCTCAGTAAGTCCCGGAACAGTCCTGAGGTGAAGTCCAACGCGATCTCTGTTGGTACAAACGATGTCCTGTGTCGTTCCGTGTTACAACGGAGCTGGAGGACTCTGTTACTGAACGTGCTCCGAGGTCTGCTCAGTAGGTCATAGAAGGGATGTGATGAATTGTCCAGGATAGCAGTGAGTTTGCTAAGTGTCCTCCTTTCCACCATCACCTCAAAACCATCCAGTGAGCAGCTCAAGACTGAGCCAGCCTTCTTGATCAGTTTGTTGAGCCTTTTTGCATCCCCTGCTCTGATGCCGCCTCCCCAACAAACTGCTGCAAAGAAGATGGCACCAGCTACAACAGACTGGTAGAAGATAGGCAACATCTTGCTGCACACATTAAAGGACCTGAGCCTTCTCAGAAAGTAGAGTCTGCTCATCCCCTTCCTGTGTACAGCCTCCATGTTGGCCCTCCAGTCCAGTCTGTTGTCAAGCAGGACACCCAAATACTTGTAAGTGTCCATCATTTCAACATTCTGTCCCATGATGGTAACGGAACTGATTGTGGTTCTCTTCCTCCTGAAGTCCACCACCATCTCCTTAGTTTTGGAAATGTTCAGGAGTAGATGGTTCCTTGTACACCACTCAACAAAGCTGTTTACCAGATCCCTGTACTCACCTTCCTGCCCATCTGTGATACACCCGTCCACCACAGAGTCATCAGAAAATTTCTGAAGGTGGCACTGGTTCGACTTGTACTGGAAGTCAGTTGTGTAAAGGGTGAAAAGGAAGGGGGAGAGCACAGTTTCCCAATGTTACTGACCAATGGATCAGACCAGCTTGTTCCCATCCTCCCATACTGGGGTCTTCCAGACAGATAGTCCAAGACCCAGTCGATCATGGACTTGTCCACCTGTAAGTTCGCCATCTTCTCCCCAAGTATGTGAGGTTGGATTGTGCTAAACGCACTTGAGCAGTCGAAGAAAGTCACTCTCACAGTGGTGTTGCTACAGTCCAAATGTGAGTAAGCCTTCTGCAATAGATATAATACAGCATCGTCCACTCCAACCTGCTGTTCATAAGCAAATTGCAGGGGGCCCAGGAAAAGGCTGACTTGAGGTCTGAAATGTGACAGCACCGGTCTCTCCAGGAGCTTCAAGACATGGGATGTGAGGGCCGCTGGTCTGTAGTAATTGAGAGAGGAAGTGGATGACTTTTTTGCAACAGGAACCAGACAGGAAGTTTTCCACAGCACTGGCACCAATAACACCAATAACACAGCAAATACACACAGCATAATAACACAACATAACACAAAGAAAACACACTACTAACACACAACTAACATAACACAACATAACACAATGGATATACACAACTAACACACAGTATAATAACTCAACATACCACAACTAATACACAACATAATAATACAACGAATACACAACATAACACAACTAATACAGGTCAGAACACTTAAGGATTTACATCAGGGACCTCTTAATAAAACAATGAATACACAAAATAATAACACAACTATAACACACAACCAACACACAGCATAATAAAACATGTAATACACACAACTAACATTTGTTCACTGTTGTTCTGAAAAGTGGATTTGATTGGACATCAGTAATTGGATGGTATTTTGAGATTAAAGCTCCGATGCTAACGATCACCTGAAGCTGAAGTCCACAGGTCCGGCTCGCCCCTGATGCTCTCTCAGGCTCGTTAGCCATGTTAAACCAGCTGTAATGAGAAGCAGCGATCGGGAATGTCGGGACTCGCTCTCAGAATTCCCAACTCCATCCCGGAGGAAGCAGCGCACACACCTCGGCGTTCCCTCACTCCCGAGGCATCTGGGCCGGAGCCGGGGTCAGAGGTGAGGGTGGGGAGAGGGCTTGGGCGTCGGCGCGGTGCTCGTTTGGGTTTGTATGATGGACGGGTGGTGTTTTCCAGAGCTAAGCTCGGGGAGTTTGACCCATATAACAGGTATTTACACAGGAAAACTGAGTGCAGATGATACATAAATGTGTCAGAGATAGTGCTGAAAACACGAATGCTTGATGAGCGATAGAAACCACTGATGTTTGACATAAACCAAAAATGCATACACTTTAGATACAAACTCAAAAACACCACAGCCTGCAAATACCAACAGTTATAAGCAACTTTACAGAAAAATAAACTCCCGCCTCTGCATGTGAATTCACAACATTGATTAGTACAACGTTAAAAGATTTTTATTTGTTATTATACCACAGTTAAATTTCACTAGATGAAGCTCTTAATGAGTCACCCTTCGTTACCCTTACAAACCAGGGTTGGGTTGGGTTTGAGAAATGTAATAAAGTCAGTAGAGTAAATCAAAGGTCCCAGACTCTTACATTCACTAACTGTGGAATGTAAATGATAGCGTTGATCCTGTGCTTTGGTTCTAACCGGGATCTCACTCTGATTTGCTTCTGCTGGCAGAACAGTGGATCCTAGTAACAGCCTGCCTTATAAACCAGACCCATTTTATTTACTGAATGGAAATAAACTTTCTTTTTTAATAAATGAAAGCTGATCAATCGATATATTTGTGATTATTTTCTGTATAAACAGTTAATTGACAAATTCTGTTTCTCTGTTAGGACTGCAGCCCACAGTCTGCTGATGATGATTTAGCAGTGGGGGAACCATAGAATGGAAACATTTTACCTCAAACTATGATGATAAGCAAATCGATTTCAATAATACTCTCGAGGGTTGCACTTACTATCATCGTTAAGTCCTCGGTTGTTACAGTGAATGGATGTTGACTTTATGGCCATTAAACGTCCCTCCTGAGACCACAAGCCTTGTTTTTTAGGAGCGAACTAGTCATCTGATCATGATGATTTGTCCCGTGTTAAAGTGACTCAGGTCTTCAGTTCCACATCCAACACATCCACTGAGAGAACAGAATATCCATTCACCATCTAATATATCCCAGAGCTTAACAGGCGCAGTTATGGAAGGATTTTAGGTTCTTGTTAATTTAGAATAACATTGCAGCTCTGCTTCTCATCCTCACAGAGCTAACAGATGATGATACGATGATTCATTACGCATTCAGTAAATAAGAAGATTCTTTCCGATCCATCACGAGGTCCGACTGCTCCTCAGACTGACAGGAGATTCCGATTCAGACTTCAGTTCCATCTGGATTTCTCATCCAGCCCTGAGAGGATGATGAAGCGATCCTGACATCCGTCTGCATCACCTGCTCTGGATGGCTCCTGCTCTTTGTTCTGCTGATTGAGTGGACGTTATGGTCCGTCTGAACCACGAGCTCTGACATCTGATAACGAACGGGCCCTTAATGCGAAGCTTCTCTCTCATCTCACGCTCAGACCTACCTCCTCAGATTAAAGCTCTGCGTGGAAATAAAACATCGCTTCACATTAAACTCGGAGACAGAGACGGATTACATCATGAGTCGTGGGATTTATTGAACAGACGTCTCTGATTTCCTCACCTGTACTGAGACCTGTAACTGCTCTTTGTTTCACATGGATTTCTTTGATTTGTTCTGATCTGATGTAGATCAGCTGAATCTGTTCTGCCACAGCGTTCGTTAAGACATGACTCAGATGGTACAGCACTGTTCCCAATCCTGAGCCACTCTGGGTCGTATCCCTCCTCTGGTGAGGTCAGGTCAGGTCAGGTGTGTCTCTTTGTGTCCGTGTTCTGTCCTTTCTGGAGAATCTCATCTATCTGAGTTTTACAGTTCCTTCAATTGGGTCTGTGGTAGAGCAAACAAACTAGTAACTAGTAATTAGGTGAATAAAGCATGCACACTTTATTAACATGCAATTCATTAACAATTTTCATGATGTTCTGAGACCAAAACACGTGGATCATCTGAAAACCTCTGTACATGCAATATTCTACATTTAAGGTAGGTGTGTAGATATTTAACAACAATCACCCGTTCAGTTTAACAAAATGAGGTCTTAACAGTTATAATAAATTATGACAAGAAACAAAAACCTGGACTTTAACTCTGTTGTTCTGTAAACAGTCAATCAACGCTGGAGATCCACAAATAGAGGCAGGAGTTTAAGTTTGGAAGTCTGTCGTTTGTGTCACAGTTGCCAAGTCCACTTATTTTAAGAGACTTTGAGCTTATTTTTCTACAAAGTCGCTTACAAACCTTGGTCGTTTCAGGTTGCAGGATTTTGTTTCTAAACTCTAGTTTCTCCCTGATCCTGATCCTGTCTCTCTCTCTCTCTCCATTCTCTCATCTCTCTTCCTGCAAGTTGTTTTAACTTTAAAGTTAAAAGGGAAATATACATTATTATTATTATTATTATTATTTTTTTTTTAATAAACTGACCAAGTGGTCTCTCTCTCTCACATTGTACTACATTGCCTGTTTAGGACCTGTTTTTTTTTAGCCAGTTTGCTGATTTTGGGCTTGTATTTACATACCTGGTTACTTGTTTCTCTAGGAGCATATGGCAACCCTGGTTATTGGTCATGCACTAGATTGTGTTGTAACACGGTTGATGTGTTGAGAGACTTTTTTATGTGAGTTCCTCATGTTTGTGTGGATAATCTTTCCTCTACTTATTTGCACTAAGCTGTAAATGGTGTTTGTATGTAGCTGTCCTATTGTAAGTAGTACTGCTTTGTTACCTAAAACTCTATAAACTGGTTCACTTTCACTCACAGATGCTCTGGATCATCTGGCTGATCTTCTGTGCTGTTCCTAGCTCTGTCTATCGATTGGGCTTTTTCTTTAAACAAGAGTTTTGGTTTCAGTCTCTCATAGTTCGTTCGTGTTTGCAGTGGGATCTCTGACACATTTATGTCCCGGTTTGCACAGTTTTCTTGTGAAATACCCTTTATATTCCATTACAGTTGCTGATGTTTAGTGAGAGGTTGTGTCTAACAGTCAGTAGACACAATGAATAATATGACTTAACAGTCAGTAAGTGTTCCTAAACTTTTAGTGTAAAGGTGGTTGCACACCGAACATGATTTTATTGGATGACAGTAAGTAAGTAAGCTCATGTATAGTGACGGTATCTTTCACAAAGATAGAAATGCAATATTATTTTATTCACTTTCTGTACAATTATTGCGAACTTTCACCAGTGACAAAATCTCACTGACCAATCAGGGTGGCTTCTGCACCTCATAAAGCAGCTTCTGTATTTTCATACTGGGAACTCCACAAAAAAACACAGTGTTTTATTTCCTTCTGTTGTTCCCTTGCCGTTTTAGTGCTTATAAAATAAAAATAATATTAATAATCATTCATAATAAGTTATATTTGAGTAAAATGAATCTTGATGTGTAATTATAGATCTCCTAATTTAATGATGGTGTCATGCTTTTGTATGAGACGCTGAAACTCTCCAAGCTCCTTTGTTTGTTTGTTTGTTTGTTTCTTTTTTTTTACAAGATCAGATGAACCCGATTTTGGTGTTTGTATTTTTCTGTGAGCATCATAAGGACGTCTTTGTCATGCTTCTTTGCTAGTTAGGGCCTGGTTTTCTTTTTGCATAAAGGTTCAGCACGCACACGCGCGTGCGCACACACACACAGACACATGCACACACACTGATAGGCTGATTTCTCCAGTGTTTCATTTTCCGTTTACAGAATTCTTTCCCAAATCCTATAATACAAACCAGAGAAACACCCTTCTATTATTCCTCTAAACATCCCATAGTGATCTGTTCCTGCAGGATTTCTGGTTCTGGCTCGGGTTTCTCTTTCTCACACACACACACACACACACACACACACACACACACACACACACACACACACACTGTATGTGAAAAAGTCTAGAAAGTTATCTGACGGTACTGTTATTTAGAATCTTCTAATTCAGAACAATTATTACAGTTAGTTTAAAATCCAGCACAGATGTATTATCACATCTTTTTTTTTTACTAGAGGTTGTTTTTTATTCTGTGTTTAGATCTTCACCCTCTTCATTGTGTTTGTTTCTGGTACATACACTGCTCTGTAATGATGTGAGGGTTTTACTTTGCAATGTTCATAATGTACAAAATGTTCATAATACTAACAACTACTTAAGAACATTCTTAAATTAATGAATGTTTCAAGGAACCCTTCGCAATTAACATACTACTTAAACTTGTTTGTAAATATAACAGAATTCTGACCTGTTCTTAATTCATTAAGTGACATTCTTAACTTGACATTCACATGCAGTTCCACCTTTAAAACGATGATTTTCCTTTAATAAAACCATAATAAAAACTTACTGACATGTTGGATCTAATCCAAGAATTACATCACACATAGTACTAACAAAACCAGATCTGCTAGTTTGAATAATGTAGTATTAAATTATCTTACATTAACTTACATTAAATTAAATTACATTTTTATACCTGTAATTTAAATACTTAGTTTTATAATAACTATTTTTCTAAGGATACTTTTGTGGTATAAAAACGAGAAAATGTCTGTAAATGGATCAGCATCTACTGAAAAATGGTTCGTAATTTTCTAGACTAAGAAGGTTTTTGGGAAACACAAAAAACTAGTGTTCTTAAAGTTATGCCATTCTTAAAGTTGTTTGTTAATCTCTAAGGGTAATTGTTATTGGTGAACGCAGCCCTGTTCAGTTTTTCTCAATTGTTTAATGGTGGCTTTAGATCTTTGATTAAAATATTTTTCGATGCACATCACATTCACTGCACGTAGACGCAGTAAAAGCTCTTCAGAATAAAACATGAAGCCCTTCGTTTAAAAAACTGAAGTGCTTTGGTGTGTATTACATCTAATTAAATGAGTCAGAAAACCCTGACTCTCTCTCTCTCTCTCTCTCTCTCACACACACACACACACAGACACACACACACACACACACACACACACACACACACACACACACACAAATACTCAGTCACATCAGTTGTATGTGTGTAGTTAATCCGTTTCTCCAGGCGTTCTGGATAACAGAGCATTGATTCAATAAGAGCTTTATTAAAGCCAAATCGCTTACACACGCATAATTATTTTCACCCTGCATTAATAAAATCCTTATTAAAGAGCAAAAGAAACGTCTCCCAGTGACGGGATGCTCAGAGGATCTGCTCTGGCTTTGATTTGGGCTAAGATGGAGGAGATTATCAGTAAAATAAACCTTAGCGTTTGAGTTTTATTTTCTACTTAACACAGGGACGAGTTGCAGGTCAGATCAGAGAGAATTAAGAACACAGGACCTGCACTAAGCCGAAAATAGACTTGTTATGATCAGGGGTTTGGGGTTCCAGCACATTCTGACATCACACACTGCACATTGGGATCAGAGTGTTTATAATAACAGTTTAATTAAATACAGATATGGATCTGTTAGCTCTTTGATCTGGTTATCCTGGGTCTGAGGATGGAAACACTGGGGCACAAACAGACCCTTACAGAGCAGGGGTACACTGGCATCACGGCTCAGGTGAATATATTTACAACCGAAATCAAGAAAGTGTGGGATGGTATCGAAAATGAAAATAAATAAATGCAGTGTTCCTTACGTTTCATTTGACTTTTATTTCACTGCACACAGTATGAATCCATGAATCCAAGATACTTTTTTCTGATGTAAACATTCTGCATTTCAGGAATGCAAAACATTCCAAAAAATATTTAGGGCAATTTAGAGCTAATAATGAGGTAAAAAAAAAAACCAACTTAATAATGATGTGATTTCATACAGGTGATTATAATCATGATTTTGTCCAAAAGCAGCATCCACAAAAAACTTTGACGAGTAAAGATGATCAGAGGATCTCCAGTTTTTAATGTTTCAATGTTTAAAACAATGTTCCTCAGAGAAAGACTGGAAGGGATTTCTATATTTCTCCCTCTACAGAGCATAATATCATTAAACCATTCAGAATCTGGAGGAATTTCCTAAAAATCCTAAACTGAAGAGGGGTGATCTCTGCTCCCTCAGAAGGCACTGCATCAAGAACCATCATTCATCAATAGCTGATAGAGCCACATGGGCAAGGGATTCCTTTATCAAACCTTCATCAAGCTCTACAATACAGAGTTACATTCACAGATACCACTTAAAACGTTACTGTGCTAAAAAGAAACCTTATGTCCAAAAGGGGCGTCAGCTTCTCTGGGCTCCGAGGCATCTGGGATGGACCATCATACAGTGGGAACGGGGATTGTGCTCAGACCCATCAGGATAATGTCTTTTTTGGACCATCCAGACTGCTATGATTAACAAGACCAAAAGCCAGGCTCTGCCATGGTATGGGGTTGGGTCAAGGCCCTCAGTAAAGGTAATTTCCACTTCTGAGATGCAGCATTAATGCAAGTTTATTTTAATTCACTTGAGTTACTTAGCCTTGCCTGATAGTTTCTGTGACTGTGTGCTGTGCAATATGAGGGCCATCTTGTGGTCATGTGTTGGTCCTGCACCGTGATGGTCTACTGTCCACACATTGTCATTTTAAAACCGGACTGAGTTGGAGTTTGATGACCTGTGGTTGCTCTCTGTGCTCTATAATGAAGTTTGGTGTAAGTATTTGAACCCTGGCTGTAGCTGTAGCTCCCTCAGATGGATGGTAGCAGTTAGGAGCGGTCCAATCAGCAGCAGGAAGGTGATTTATCCGAGCGTTTGACCTGTCAGAGATGTTTCGGTTGCTGCAGTTCCTGTGCTGAGGGTAAACAGCAGTAATGGGGGGTTTGTTTGGTTCCCACAATCCGGCAGATGCCCTGCCACAAAGACCGAGGGAAGACAGGAAGAGCCAATTTATTTTCTGTAATTGGCTCCACTTGAGCAAACAGCTCTTTCTGCTCAGAGCTCAGTGCAACAACTCTCACTCTCACTAACTCCTTCATCCTCTTATTCACTCATTAACTCACTCACTCACTCACTTGGTTTCCCCAGGCCAAGCTACAAAGCCTAAGAACACCATGTACAGAGGTATAAAGCACTGGCATTGGACTCTGGAGCACACGAATAGTGCAAACCTTACAGTCTCTTACAGAAGAAGGAATAACGAAATGAAAGTCCTTTCCTTATCTTATGAATTACCTATTTACATTTACATTTACAGCATTTAGCAGATGCCCTTATCCAGAGCGACTTACAATTGGTACAGTCTTACAATTCAAGCCAATTCAAGCTTAACCCAATTGTGGGTTAAGGGCCTTGCTCAAGGACCCAACAGTGACAGCTTGGCAGTGGTGGGATTTGAACCCTGGGTCTTCTGGTCCAGAGTCCAGTACCTTAACCGCTAGACTACCACAGTCCCTATTTATATTAAACATTGTATTAATACCTTTGGTGCCAGTCCAACTGGAGATTTGCTACATTGGGAGAATCATCAGAAAATAAATCATTGATCCAATAAATGAGAGAGGAGCAAATGCCGAGGTGGCAGAAATACACAAGTTCATTATTTAAGTAAAAGTACTACTAATCTGAGAAAATACTTAAGTGAAAGTTGAAGTTTATATATTTTACTCAAACAGAAGTATAAAAGTACTACTACTAAATATACTTAAATAAAAACTACTTAGTATTTCTTTAAAAAGCCTTTCTAAAAAGCAGGACATATTTTATTGAGGATAATAGGTACAAAGCCATGACACAGAGGACGAAAAAATATACAAAACATTTTGATTTCTTTTTTTATAAATCTCTCATAATTAGACATGGTAATATTCAGTAAATCCTGATATTTAACCCAAACTATAGTTATCATCGACTCTCTGAAACACTCTCACTGCATTTTAGTTTAACAAACTGCAGCTTCAACCAATTTTTATTTAGAGCAGTTCTTCTTTTAAACTCCACGACATTACTTAAGTTAAAATACTTACACAAAACCTTTTATTTACCTTTTTTAACCTTAAAAAATATTATATAGTTTTAGCACAGAAATAGAATTCAGTGTCCCAGGGATGTGGATAAATCTCTAGAGTCTGATTAATAAAAAATAACATGGATACAGTTATTTTTGGGAGTAGAATGCATTATGCTGAACATTATAAACGGTTAGAAAGTTTATAAAGTTTAGACTGTATAAAGTTTTGAATGTATAAAGTTTAGAATGTAGTAAAAAGAACGGATTTATCTTTTGAAATGTAGTAAGTAAAAGAAAAAAAGTATTAAGCTACAGAAATCATGAAGTACAGTTACCTAAAAAATACCTTTGCAAGTCATACTTAATAAATGATTCAGAGATTCAAACAGTGACTCAATAAAACTCACAAAGAGAAAGTAAAGAAACGGAGGAGTCAGAACTAAATGATTCACTGAATCAAACTCACTGTGTTACATTCACTGATTCAAACACTAAATGTGATGGATGTGGTTCGGAGCCATACTGATTTAATTTAAGGGTACAGGTTTTAGTTCAGTGGTGATTAGGGGTTTTATTTATTTAGCTGGGTTTGGTTTGAGATCGGATTCATCACTGTATTATTCCAGCGTCACTCTGACTATTCATCAGGTAAAAATAATCAAGCTGAGAGCAGCAGATCCTCAGAGCACTGGGGGTTTAAGAATGATTTAAAACCTGCTGCGTTTATAACCTTAAACTGTTCTAAAGATAGCTCACCAATCAGACGCAGGATGAAGTGGATATAAATAAAAATTTTATCAGCCCTAAAAATGACAAACAGCTCATTTTGTAATGGTGTAATAATTAATTCTTATGGGATTACAGCATTATTAATTGTTGTGACTTCTTTATGGTTAGACATAATGATTTATCCCTTAAATGACTAACTTAAAGAGGTTCAGGTCTTTACTCCTCAAAATTCTCCTACATCCAACACATTCACAACCAGAACAGACTGTATACTTACTGTCTAATATATAACCAGATATTTAACGTTAATTATTATTAGATCTGTGTGAGTTTAATGTTTGGCTTATTGGTGCAATAAGTTTTACTTCGAACTAAAGACACTGCAGCATTTTGTATTTAGGTAGGTTCTGTATTTAGGTAGGTTCTGTATTTGTGTGTGTGTGTGTGTGTGTGTGTGTGTGTGTGTGTGTGTGTGTGTGTTCATGTGTGTTCAGGGAGGAAAGCCTTTTATAAGCTGATATACCTACACTTCTTACGTGATCGAGGTGGTAGAGAGAAGAAGAAAGAATAAGAGTTGTAACTACTAATCTGGTGCTGACACTTTTGGATCTGCTTATAGTATTATTTGATATTTGTGTGCTTTATCATATTTTGTGTGTTTTCTCAGCACTTGAAGTCATGTTGAAATTGTTTTATCTCTCTAGGTTGTACCTAATACAATACCTCTTAATTATTTTATTTCATGAATGTGTTTAGTCTTGATGATGATCTTAATCCTAGGTAATATAACTTATTAGAGCTGGTGGGTTTTAATCAAAATACATTTTTGTGCGAATGAGCATGATGATTAGCTTTATTTTAGTAAAGTTACATTTTTTTGTTGTTTGTTTATTTAAAGTCACATTGGCATCGGCTATTCACGACAGGAGCAACATTATGTCGATACCAATCCCAAACATTCATCCTGCACCAATTTAGACCTAAGCAGGTCTGAATATGGGAAGAAACTGGAGTACCTACAGTAAACCCACACAGACACAGGGAGAATATGCAAACTCCACACAGATGGACTCAGAGGTCATAAAATTAGGTTCAGGTATGTTTTGGTCTTACACAAGTCAATGGAAATACAGTGGGGCAAAAAAGTATTTAGCCAGCCAGTGATTGTACAAGTTCTCCTACTTTGAAAGAGAGGTCTGTAATTTTCATCATAGCTACACTTCAACTATGAGAGACAAAATGAGAAAAAAATTCCAGGAAATCACACTGTAGGATTTTTAAAGAACTGAATTGTAAATCATGGTGGAAAATAAGTATTTGGTCACCCACAAACAAGCAAGATCTCTGACTCTCACAGACCTGTAACTGCTTTAAGAAGTCTTCTGTATTAATGGCACCTGTTTGGCCTCGTTAAGTGTATAAAAGACACCTGTCCACAGCCTCAAACAGTCAGACTCCATACTCAACCATGGCCAAGACCAAAGAGCTGTCGAAGGACACCAGGAAGAAAATTGTAGACCTGCACCAGCCTGGGAAGAGTGAATCTACAATAGGCAAGCAGGTTGGTGTGAATAAATCAACTGTGGGAGCAATTGTAAGATCTGTGGGAGCTCCACGCAAGATCTCATCCCGTGGGGTCAAAATAATCATGAGAACGGTGAGCAAAAATCCCAGAACTACACGGAGGGACCTGATGAATGACCTGCAGAGAGCTGGGACTAAAGTAACAAAGGCTACCATCAGTAACACACTACGCCGAGAGGGACTCAGATCCTGCAGTGCCAGGCGTCCAGATCCGTCTGAAGTTTGCCAGAAAGCTTATGAATGATCCAGAAGCGGATTGGGAGAATATCATGTGGTCAGATGAAACCAAAGTAGAACTTTTTGGTAAAAACTTAACTGGAGGAAGAAGAATGCTGAGCTGCATCCCAAGAACACCATACCTACTATGAAGCATGGGGGTGGAAACATCATGCTTTGGGGCTGTTCTTCTGCAGAGGGGACAGGACGACTGATTCCGTGTTAAGGGAAGAATGAACGGGGCCATGTATCGTGAGATTTTAAGCCAAAACCTCCTTCCATCAGTGAGAGCATTGAAGATGGAACGTGGCTGGGGCTTCCAGCATGACAATGATCCCAAACACACCGCTTGGGCATCAAAGGAGTGGCTCCGTAAAAAGCATTTCAAGGTCCTGGAGTGGCCTAGCCAGTCTCCAGACCTCAGCCACATAGAACATTTGTGGAGGGAGTTGAAAGTCCGTGTTGCCCCAAAACATCACTGCTCTAGAAGAGATCTGCATGGAGGAATGGGCCAAAATACCAGCTACAGTGTGTGCCAATCTGGTGAAGACTTAGAGGAAACGTTTGACCTCTGTCATTGCCAACAAAGGTTATGAGTCATTGCCAACAAGAATTATTGAGTTATTGACCAATTACTTATTTTGAACTTTTGATATTAACCAAATACTTATTTTCCTCCATAATTTATAATTAAATTCTTTAAAAATCCTATTTTTTTTTCATTTTGTCTCTCATAGTTGAAGTGTACCTGTGATGAAGATTACAGACCTCTGTCATCTTTCTAAATAGGAAAATTTGCACAATCAGTGGCTGACTACATACTTTTTTGCCCAACTGTACCTCTTAAAGATAGTAATACATATGCCATGTGTGTGTGTGTGTGTGTGTGTGTGTGTGTGTGTGTGTGTGTGTGTGTGTGTGGAGGTGCAGGGTTAAAGCTACAGCAACATAAAACCTGACCAGGAGGCAAAAAAGTTTCTAGTTAAGAAAAGAAATTCTGATAAACATCGACAGTGCAGAATAAAATAATATTTTCATATCGAATATGGTATTCAGGAAACAATTTACACAGAGCCTTTAGCCACACACACACACACACACACACACACACACACACACACCTGTATCAAGAGCATTTGTTGATCTGATAGATGATGTTGATCTGCACTGAGATTAAGAAAAAAATATAAAATCTATTTTACACAAATGTGAAACTTGAGGGTACTCTTTTTAATATTTATGATCTTGTGTTGGACCTTGAGCTCTGATCTCAGCCTTGTGCTCGATCTTCTGTATTTCTGTGACTTCATTGATGGGAAACTGCAGATCCACAGTCAACCCAAAGCCAAACCTCATATGTGTCTTTATCATGCTACACATGTGTCACGAGTATTCAAAACACAAAGCGAGTTGAAGCAGTTCGGAGAAAGGCGAGCTGCTTCTGCTTCCCTGTACGGGACTATAAAAATGTATAGTCACTTCCCGTGAGAGCGCTCAAGGAAAACTGAATTAATCCATCGCTACAGGACGGAGTAAATAAAGAAAAAAAGAAATGCCTTCATTACACACTCCACTCAACGCTATAGCACATATAACTCAATTAGAATTCTCTCTCATACATATCATTGCAAACTCCTCCACCTGCACAGGGTATTCAGTTCCCTCACAGTGCATTCAGCACTAGATTTTCCTTTTTGTCCATTTCTTCCAAAAAAGATCTGTGATACTGATGGGTCTGAGCACAATCCCCGTTCCCACTGTATGATGGTCCATCCCAGATCCTCCAAGCCCAGAGAAGTTGACGCCCCTTCAGGACATGGTTATAACATAAGGCTTTCTTTTTAGCACAGTAACGTTTTAAGTGGTATCTGTGAATGTAACTCTGTATTGTAGAGCTTGATAAAGATTTGATAAAGGAATCCCTTGCCCATGTGGTTCTATCTGCTATTGATGAATGATGGTTCTTGATGCAGTGCCTTCTGAGGGAGCGGAGATCACCCCTCTTCAGCTTAGGCTTTTTAGGAAATTCCTCCAGATTCCTTGAATGGTTGAATGATATTATGCTCTGTAGAGGGAGAAATATAGAAATCCTTTCCAGTCTTTCTCTGAGGAACATTGTTTCAAACATTTGGTGATAAACTGGAGATCCTTCGCCCATCTTTACTCCTCAAAGACTCAGCCTTTCGTGGATGCTGCTTTTGGACCAAATCATGATTACAATCACCTGTTTGAAATCACATCATCACTATTTTTATCTTTGTGCTTTATAAATAAGTTGTGTTTATATCCTGTTTAAAATCAGTGTCTTATATAATTTCCTGTTTTTTTATTTCACAGTAAGTTTTCTTCCTTGTAATTGTTTGCACATGGAGCATCGAAAAAGCATTCCATGGTTCCATCAGATCTTTCTCCTCCCCCAAACACTTCGTATCGTCATTTTCAGAATTTTCATCAACATTTTCATCACATAGAGAACACGAGGAATAAAGTAGTTCTTATTTTCTGACTGGATCCATTTTCTCCTGATGACCTGAGAGAACTCGGACCGGTCTGTAAAATCATTTCTGAAGCAGAATGGTCAGACCGAAGCTGCATCTGAACGACATTAGCTTCATAATTCATCAATTCAGTTATCTTCAAAGTGCAGCCTAATCAGGAGCAGATGGAGACCTCGGTCTGAGCTGGGACGTTTTGCTCTGGGCTTCATCTCCACGCTTCGTCTCCAGGCGGTTTCTAAACGCATGAGGGCTCACCGTGTTCGAACCCGACTTGAGCTGAAAGCCGAGAAACAATTAGAGCGTCTCGCCCCCAAGAACATGCCAACCTGAAACACATGACCTCATGCCGTTCTCCTAATGTACGTAAGATGGCAGGATTCCTCTGTAGGAGAGAGCAGCTGAGTAACTTCCCTCGCCCACTGTGATGTCATCGAACCGTTTGGACCTGCAGAGCTGCTAGAGAAGATCCGTTCATCTGCAGGAACCAGAACTAAAACCATACGACTGGAACTGTACCACACAGATCCATAACTTACCTGCAAGAATGAAAGCTAGAAATGCAAACCATAACTGAACAAAAATATTTGGACACTGCTCATTAAGCTCTGGGTCACATTGATCTTAATAAACAGACATCTGAGGAACCTTCATCCTCCTCCTGTTATCTGCTCCAATCACCTGGTAGATCTCTGATAATGAAAGACAAACAGCAGCTCAGATCCACAAGAACCTAAACAGATTTCTACTGCATCAACATCAGAACCAAAATCAGAACAACATCCTAATCAAGACCCTAAACATCGTCTACAACATCACTACTCAGTGAATCCACTGGGACCGGATTAAAAAAAAGTGTCTTAAGAAAGAAAATCTGCTTAAATGTCTTTTTCTTAACTTCATTCTGAAGGAAGTTATGAAACATTATTGTTCTTCAAATAACATCTCAAGAACATCATATTTTTAAAAAACTTTTCTTAAGAACAATTCTACAAACAAGCGGTTTTCTTGAAAGTGTTCTCTTCTTAAATGTTTCTTAACCTTACAATAGAATCACACTTATCTTAGGCTGTAAAAACTGATAAAGTAAGCATTGAAATTTAAACAGTTTAGTTATTGGAAATAAGGAGGTTATTTCATCCTCCATCACCTCTATTACTTTTTTTCTTTCTTTTTTCTTTTTTATTGTTTGGTTTGATATTTTTCCTCTGAGCGGATTAAACTAAGTAACGGATATAGCGATGAATTCAAATTCAAAACATGAAAAATGTGAAAACAAAGAAAATTTTCTTAAGATAATATTTGATAACTTCTATTTTTACAAGAATTGCATTTAAGAACATTCTCATGAACTTCTTAGCATTTGTCTTAAGAACCTCAGATTTTTCTAAAGAAAACTGGGCTTCGGTCCTCGTGATCTTGACTCGTGCATCCTTGCCTTAGACTAAGGGCAGAGCGGGGGGTTCATAGTCAAAGAGTCTTATGGTGATCAGAGAGGTTGGGTTGCTGTCTTCTGCCTCCCGTGGGGTTGCCAATGTCTCATGTGATCTTTCTTGGATGTGTTTCCTACCAGTTCTCCTCTTTCTAGCTATGCTGCTATAGCTAATGCTGCCGGGGTCTCATGCTACACATGGATGACTATAGTTTCGCTCTTAGATTTATCATCTACGCCGCCCAAGGAGGTTGGGTCCCTTTTTGAGTCTTGGTCCTCCCAAGGTTTCTTCCTATAACACTCAGGGAGTTTTTCCTTGCCACTGTCGCCCTAGGCTTGCTCAATTTGGGATTGAACGTAGTTATTAGGAGATAATCTAAACATGTAAAGTTGCTTTGAGACAATGCTCCATTGTAAAAAGTGCTATATAAATAGATCTGACTTGACTTGACTTGACCTTAACTTCTTAAATGTGTGTTTTTCTTCATTCTTAAGGAAAAAATGTTATTCTTCAAATGACTTCTTAAAAAGTATCTCATTTTTTTCTTAGCTCTTTTCTTAAGAACAATTCTAAGAACAAGTGGTATTCTTGAAAGCCTAATGTTCTTAAATGTTGTTTTAATCTTACGATAGAATCATACTCATCTTATGATGTAAGATATAAGGTAAGCATCGAAATTTTAACTTTAAACTGTTTAGTCGATGAGACACATATTGTGACCTCTGTTTCTTAATTGATCATTTTTTTGTTTGCTTGGTTTGATGTTTTTCCTCTGACTGGATTTAAATATAAATTCAAAATGCGTCTTGTTCTGTATATCGTAGGCTCTAAAGTACAACGTAACCTATGTAAGAAAATAATGAGGATTTTCTTAAGATAATATTTGAGAAATTATAACCTTTGCAAGTTTTAACTTAAGAAAGCCGTCCCCAGTTCAGTATCTTTGCACGTTTCGGTAAATCTGCCATGATGTAAAACTGATCAGCTTCTTTATTCACATGCAAAAATAAAAATTATTGCAGCTAGTTGAGTGGACTTTGTAAAATACGAGTCTCTGATTGAAAATGCAGCATGAAAGAATAAAAACAAAGCTCCCTGTGCTGAAAGTTCCCGTTTTGACCCCGGCTGTCCTGCTCAGGGTCGTGAGGTGGATTAATTATGAGCTGGTGAACGTGTTTCTAGAAGTTTTTGTTTCCAGTTGCTGAAAGCAAACAGCTTACACATGATAATCTGAGCTATCATACAGCGCTGTGGACTTTGTGTGCAGATCCAAACACAAGTTGTGTTTTTGGGAAACCCCGTCCCAATCACTATTTCATACGTAAATACCGGAGAGGTGATTAAACGCAGGGTAACATCTGCCATCTTGGTCCAGATGTGCATCATTAGATATTAAACCCGTTCATGAGTGTGGACACTGTGCTGCAAACGCTTTTATAATCAGGATTCAGAACAGAAGATGAACAGGACTGAACCGTTTGGTGTTTTTAGTTCCTGATGTTGAGTATAACTGATGATCCCAGCTACATAAACATCTGAACTTCCATCTCTGGTCCCGGGTGGAATCCAAAGGCATGCAAGCTGTGTGTGTGTGTGTGTGTGTGTGTGTGTGTGTGTGTAATGGCCATCCTGGGCTCACACGTCTCACTAGACATGTAAACCTACACTTACAAGGTCAGCCTGGTATGTACCCACAATGCACTGCTCTGCTCTGTCTGTTATTTCAGTGCATTTCAGTTTCCTGCAGGAAGAAGAGCCTCTGCTAGCCTGTGATTACAGAAGATCTGATGAAGAGGGCTCAGACTCGGACTCACATCAGCTTCAATCAGGAACATCTGTTCAAAGTTTAACACTAACTGTAAGAAAGAGCTTATTATTATTATTATTATTATTATTATTATTATTATTATTATTATTAGAGTCATTCGGCTGTTCTCATTTGGAGTTACATTCACAAGTACCACATAAAGCGTTACTGTGCCAAAAATGAAGCCTATGTTATAACCATGTCCAGAAGCGGCATCGGCTTATCTGGGCTCGGAGGCCCAGAATAAAACAAACAGAAATACAAGAAAGACAGACAGAAAGAAAGAAATACAAGCAAGATAAGGACAGAAAGATAGGGAGTAAGAAAGAAAGGAAGGAAGAAATACAGGACAGTCAGGCAGACAGGTACAGAGGTGCTTGAAAGTTTGTGAACCCTTTAGAATTTTCTCCTTTTCTGCATAAATATGACCTAAAATATCATCAAATTTTCACACAAGTCCTAAAAGTAGATAAAGAGAACCCAGTTAAACAAATGAGACAAAAATATGGATCATTTGTTCATTGGTCATTTATTTACTGAAAATGGAAAATGATCTAATATTACATATTAGTGAGTGGCAAAAGTATGTGAACCTTTGCTTTCAGTATCTGGTGTGACCCCCCCTGTGCAGCAATAACTGCAGCTAAACGTTTCATGTAGCTGTTGATCAGTACTGCACACCGGCTAGGAACTTTTTTCTTCTGTAACCATTCTTTGGTAGAACGGCTTGTGTGCTTAGGGGCGTTGGCTTGCTGCATGACCCACCTTCTCTTGAGATTCAGTTCATGGACAGAGGTCCTGACATTTTCCTTTAGAATTCTCTGAAATCATTCAGAATTCATTGTTCCGTCAATGATGACAAGCCGTCCTGGCCCAGATGCAGCAAAATAGGCCCAAACCATGATACTACCACCACCATGTTTCACAGATGGGATAAGGTTCTTATGCTGGAATGCAGTGTTTTCCTTTCTCCAAACATAATGCTTTTCTTTTAAACCCAAAAGTTCTATTTTGGTCCCATCCGTCTACAAAACATTCTTCCAATAGCCTTCTGGCTCGTCCACGTGATCTTTAGCAAACTGCAGACAAGCAGCAATGTTCTTTTTTAGCGAGCAAGTGCGAGCGAGCAGTGGCTTCACAGTCAGTGGTGGATCCAGCGAACCGTGACCATGGCACACCATGTTGTTCCAGTGGTCTTCTGAGGGTGGAATTTCATGAACAATTAACATTAGCCAATGTGAGAGAGGACATTCAAGTTGCGTTGAGAAGTTACCATGGGAGTACTTTGTGGACATCGCCAGCTATTACCACGCCTGCTATTGGAGTGATCTTTGTTGGTAGGACAGCGACCCCCCCCCCCCCACCCACCCCCCCCCCCCCCCCCCCCCCCCCCAACCCCCCCCCCCCGCCCCCCCCCCCACTGCCCACCCCCCCCCCCCCCCCCCACCAAACACCCCCCCGCACCCCCCCCCCCCCCCCCCCCCCCCCCCCTCCCCCCGCCCCCCTCCCCCCCCCCCCAGCCCCCCCCTCCCCCCTTCCCCCCCCCCCGGCCCCCCCACCCGCAGCAATGTTCTTTTTGGAGAGCAGTGGCTTTCTCCTTGCAGCCCTGCCATGCACACCATTGTTGTTCAGTGTTCTTCTGATGGTGGACTCATGAACATTAACATTAGCCAATGTGAGAGAGGCCTTCAGTTGCTTAGAAGTTACCCTGGGGTCCTTTGTGACCTCGCCAGCTATTACACGCCTTGCTCTTGGAGTGATCTTTGTTGGTCGGCCACTCCTGGGAAGGGTAACAATGGTCTGGAATTTCCTCCATTTGTACACAATCTGTCTGACTGTGGATTGCTGGAGTCCAAACTCTTTAGAGATAGTTTTGTAACCTTTTCCAGCCTGATGAGCACCAACAACTGTTTTTCTGAGGTTTTCAGAAATCTCCTTTGTTCATGCCATGATACACTTCCACAGACATGTGTTGTGAAGAGCAGACTTTGATAGATCCCTGCTCTTTAAATAAAACAGGGTGCCCACTCACACCTGACTGGCATCCCATTGATTGAAAACACCTGGCTCTAATTTCACCTTCAAATTAACTGCTAATACTAGTGGGCCACATACTTTTGCCACTCACTAATATGTAATATTAGTTCATTTTTCTCAAAAAAAAACAAACAAAAAAAAACAAGTATGATATTTCTCATTTTCTCATTTGTGTAACTGGGTTCTCTTTATCTACTTTTAGGACTTGTGTGAAAATCTGATGTTTTAGGTCATATTTCTGTAGAAATATAGAACATTATAAAGGGCTCACAAACTTTCAAGCACCACTATATATGGATGGAAGGAAAGAGACAGAGATGGAGCGAGAAAGAGACAGACAGAAAGAAATACAATCAGTATTCCAGATCTATTTTTTGGATCAAAAGATGAAAAGGAGCATCCAGACTGTTATGAGGAAAAAGTCCAAAAGGCAGGCTCTGGCATGGTATGGGGTTGGGTCAGGGCCCTGGGAAAAGGTCATTTCCACCTCTATGATGCAGCATTAATGCAGAAAAGTACCCTGAGATTTTAGAACAACATAAGTTGCCTTCAAGATGCCATCTTTATCAGGGACATCCATGCATTTTAAAATAAGACAAATCAGAAACGAAACCACATGCTGCACACATTATAAAGGCATGGCTGTGGAAGAAGGGGGTATTTGGGGATGTAAACCTAAAAGAAATAAAACAAGACTGTTTACTTGTAGTAGTTTACATCATATCCCATAATGCATTGTGACTGATGTTTCTCTCCACCTAAGGGGTTTAGGTGTGTTTAGGAGTTTACCTATAAGCAAATGTTAACCTTCATCCTGCCGCTGTGGACTTGTCCCAAACCACACACCTTAATCCCTGTGGTAAGTTTTATTACTAAATATAGTAGTAATTTTAATGGCCAGATACTTTGAATGCTGCTCCTAGTGGAGAGAATGTGAAGTGCAGGAGAGAGAGAGACAGAGAGAGTAAACAATCTTGCTTGGGAATTTGTTTAGTTTAGGACCACATGAAGTGAATGAATGAATAGTTTTATATTTAGTATTTCATTTAGTGAGGTTTAAACTCATCAAAGTATAAGCACACGTCTCTCTCTTTTTTAGAGTGCTGTACGTGTTAGTGACTGCGGGTGCGATTGAGGGCTGCTGTGATGAAGTTTTAGCGCACTTCTCTGGTGGGAACGGTAAAAACGTGGCGTGGAATTTCAGATGGAGATAACAGCGTGAGGAAACGACTCGGGCTCCTGCAGCTGCTACTAATAATCTGTTCCATATGTGGGTTCAGATCCAGAGACCGGAGAACAGAGGAGGAGGAGGAGGATGAAGAGTGTGCAGCCATTTATTTTGACTGTGGATGTGATTATGGGGGTTAAACCCAGCACCGTGTGTATCGGTAATCACGACCCCCTGCTGAGCCGCTTTGGTCACATCACCTTTCTCACGCACCTGAATGGTTCAGATCTGCTGCTGATTAGTGACAGCGCCGAGCCGCAGGGCTTATTTACAGAGGAAAGGCAAAAGATTGGGAACTTTCTCTCTTGCTACACATGGCATCAGTGATTGTTAATAGACACTGTGCTCTTAATCAATAACTAATTACATTTTCTGTTTTCTCTCCGAGCTGTGTTTCGGTACCAGTTCCAGCCCCACACATGATGTTCATCCACTGCAGCTCCCCTCAAGCTGCTTCCGTCATCAGCTCCAGCCCCATCATACTCGGGCCACTTAATGCTGATGTGCATATTTTACGTATGCGTTTTACGTTTTAAATATGACTCCATGACTTTAGTTTCATTCTTAGATTTATCATCTACGCCGCCCAAGGAGGTTGGGTCCCTTTTTGAGTCTTGGTCCTCCCAATGTTTCTTCCTCATAACACTCAGGGAGTTTTTCCTTGCCACTGTCGCCCTAGGCTTGCTCAATTTGGTATTGGACGTAGTTATTAGGAGATAATCTAAACTTGTAAAGTTGCTTTGAAACAATGCTCCATTGTAAAAAGCGCTATATAAATAGATCTGACTTGACTTGACTTTCTCTATTTTGGTATAAATCAGAGCTCAAATGTCAACAAATTTAAACATAGGTCCTAAAATTAGATAAAGAGAACCTGATTAAAGAATGGACATAAAAAATATCATACCTGGTCATCAGCTTAAAGAACAGCTTTAGCATTGGGATGTTTTTTAGTTTCTTCACATGAACTTTTTGCTTCATGTTCTTTCACAACATTTCTGTCAGATTAAGGTCTGGACTTTGGCTTGGGCTGTTCGAAAAAAAGTGTTTCATTAATTTTTCTGTAACCATTCTTTGTGTGATTAGGATACTTCTCTTGTTGCAGGACGTTCTCACATTCTCTAGAGATTCAGTTCATGTTCAGATGTCCTGAAATTTTAATTTAGAATTTTCCGCTACAATTCAGGATTCATTATTCCATCGACTCTGCAGCAAAACAGCAAACCGTGTCACTACCACCACCATGTGTCACAGCTGGAATAAGGTTCTTATTTTGATGTCTCCAGATTGAACGCTTCTTATTTAAACCAAAAATCTATTTGGTTTCTCATTCATAGAAATCTCATTCATAAAATGTTCTTATAACTTTCTGAATTGTTCTTTTTTGGAGAGCAGTGACTTTCCTGAGCTCTTGTTGTTCGGTGTTCTCCTGATGGTGGACGTTCAATTGCTTCGAAGTTACCCTGGGTTTCTTTGTGACCTCAAGGATTGTTACAAACCTTGCTCTTGGACTGATTGGACTGTGGATTCATCAGACAGATTGGTTAGAGATGGTTTTGTAACCCTTTTCCAAGACTGATGAGCATCTGAGTTTAAAAACAAGCAATCATCATGTCACAGCACCTTCTTCACCCTCCTCCTCCTCTCTGCAGGGTTTGTTAGTTAGAGTTAGTTTTGTTTCAGATCCACATCTGGAATCAGATCTCTGTCACACACTGAGCTCACATGGACAGATGAAGGAGAATAAGAAGTGGATTCACTTCCAGGTTCTGCCAGTTTCTTCTCTTAAAATCATCAAAATCCTAGATCACAAACATATGATTACTTTAGTCCATCAAATGTTGTTCTTAATTAATGGAGTCTGATACTTCGTTAGTCTGTAGTAACCTGACAGAATGGACGTGAGTTCCGGAGAACGGACAAAGGATCAAACCCCTTGGTGATGCAACGCTGGACTCTGATGGACAGGAGGAAAACCTGGAGCAGAGCAGGATCTGAATTAATCATGAACCCCAAACCTGTAGGAACCTCAGCCATGATTCTCTCTCTCTCTCTCTCTCTCTCTCTCTCTCTCTCTCTCTCTCTCTCTCTTTCTCTCTTTGGATTTTGGAGGATGAGCTGTCAGGTGTAGGATGGATTCACTCGACTGATCCGGAAAAATCCGAATTGCAGATGGAGAGAAGAAGAAACAAACTGTAGTTTGATAGACAGTGAATTCAGAGTTCTCTCCTGCGGTCATCTGTAAATGTCCAAAAGTAAGAAAGAAAGAGAGAGCGAGAGAGAGAGAGAGAGAGAGAGACAGAGAGAGAGAGAGACAGAGAGAGAGAGAGAGAGAGAGAGAGAGAGAGAGAAAACTCTCCGGAGAGAAACCAAACCTACTGCCTCGGCCATCCAATAATAACCAGTCAAACTCAGATTCTCAGAGAAGTGGAGGAACCATGAAATTAATACCAAGAATAAAGATCCTGTAAGCACTAACAAGATCTTTAATTAGAACAACAGTACAGAACATTCACAGTGGACTGATGTGTGATTTGGGACATGTCCACTATAAAGGTGCTTATGTGTACTATATAGTGTATAGCGTGTGTGCTTAGATATAAACATTGCATGTACAGCTGATATCATTGGTTATTGATTAGATTAATGATTGATTGTATGAACTGGTTAAGACTGATGGTGTTAGGGTTGACCCTGGTCCCTCTCCATTTTTCATTACGTTTGGTCAATTTCCGCCGGTCCCTTACTTCCCGGTTGTTTTGGTTTTCCGAGTGCGGCATGTATGTGTTCGTGCTTGCTCCTGCAGAGATCGATTGGCTCCCGGATCTTCACTCCTCCTATAACACTCAGGGAGTTTTTCCTTGCCACTGTCGTCCTAGGCTTGCTCAATTTGGGATTGGACGCAGCTATTAGGAGATAATCTAAACTTGTAAAGTTGCTTTTAGACAATGCTCCATTGTAAAAAGCGCTATATAAATAGATCTGACTTGACTTGACTTGACTCCTCCCCTGTGCACACCTGGTTGTCATTTCATCTCATCACTCCTGCCTATATCTACGCCGATCAATGTCCTAGACGCCACCAGAATATACTTCCATTCATTTAGTACCTGGCTTTCGTTCATTAGCTTAGTCTAGCGCTAACCATAAGTTCGTTGACTTAGCTTGCTGCTATAGTTGGCTCTAGCCATTAGCTTCCGTGCTATGCTAGTTAGCCTTAGCCACCAGCTATCTCTATCGCTATCAGTCTAGCTTCTGTTAGCTCTTGCTGCTGCCGTTTTGAGTTTATTTGGCTACCACGCCTTGTTTATTTTTCCCGTTTTGCCTGGTACTCATCCCAGCCGTCTTTTTCCTCCTTTACTTACGTTGTTGTTTAGGCTTGTCTGTTGGTACGCATCTAGGGCTCTTTGGTAAAATTCCTGTGGGACTACCGTCCACACATAACAATATTCTGGCCAACTATGGAGCCCGTGGACCAACAGACAACCTCCTCAGTTCCGGTTGACATCGCGTTAGATTGTCAACAAGCCTGGTTACAACAACATGATAAGCTGCTTTCTGCACTGCTCGATTCTAATCGTCTTTTAAGTCAACAGGTCGCCTCGCTTAGTACTCAGATTAATCGTCTGCTTTCTTCCTCTTCTCAGAGTACCCTTCTTGCTGCCGGAAGCCAGACACCCCTAGTCTCTGGCAACGCTCAGAGCTCCACTCCCCCTCTGAACACCCCAACTGGGCCACAATCCTCCACCTCAGTCCCAGCAGACTACGCCACGGCTCCAGTTACCCAGGACCACCCAAACCATGGTGAAGCAGCGTCGAGTCGCCTCTTTTTCCCTCCGACAGGGCTTCCGCACAGTCGCCGACTATGTGGTGAAGTTCTGGTCACTAGCCGTGGACGCCGGCTGGAATGACACCGCCTTGCATGAGGCATTCCGGTCTGGTTTATCTGAATGCTTGACGGATGAGCTAGCAGTCCGCTATGAACCCACCTGCACCCACAGTAAGTACTCCCACTGGCTGCCCGCTGGGCTCCTACAGCCCCTCCCGGTTCCCGGACAGCCCTGGTCGCACATTGCGGCAGACTTCATTATGGGGCCCCCCTGCATCCGATGGGAAGACTGTCATCCTGACCGTGGTTGACCAGTTCTCCAAGGTCATCCGCATCATCCCACTGCCAAAACTGCCCATGGCCTTAGCCCTCCCTTCTAGCTCCAGACCTGCCCGTCCCTTGCTCGGCTTACACCCTGGGAACGTTCCCGTTGCTGTCCGAGCTTCCTGGCCATCTCAGGAGCTACACTGCCACCACCACTTGCTTTGGTTTGGATTCCATTTCTGTCACCTGCTGCCAACCTCCTGGACTCACACCAGTCTCCACGCTTTCCTACCTTGAGTAGTCATTTAATAAACACAACTTTCCTCCTTACGTCGTTGTTTGGGCTTGTCTATTGGTACGCATCTAGGGCTCCTCAGTAAAATTCCTGTGGATAACAGATGGTGTGAAAATTAACTCCTAAAAGCGCCATGTAGATTTAAGTGCAAGTGTGTGTGTGTGTGTGTGTGTGTGTGATTATTAAAGCTGGTGTTAAGCAGATGATGAACCGCTATGATGAGTCGTACTTTAGAACTTATAAATAACACAACTTTATTGACTCTAAAATCAATACACATTTTAGTTTCTCATTTTAACCCCACTTATGCTGGTGCCCCTCCTTTCACTGCTAGGGGGGGCTGGCTCTCAATGGCAGAACATGTAATGGGCGCCGTGACAACAAATTTCCCTCTGCTAAGGTACTGGAAATGGTCCGGGCAGAGACAGGGGTGTGTAGTGAAGGTGCCCCCTGTGTCTGGATGGTGGATAACCAAACTGCAGGAGCTGCTCGTGCTTGTTGGTGGATCAAACAATCCTCTCTACTGGGGGTCTGTCTGGGCCGTGTGGAGCCTGTTCACCGTGTGTGTGTGCCCCCATAAAACCACTGCTCTTAATACCTCCTAACAGCTAGATCAGAACGAACGGCAGATGAAGGCAATTCACCAAAACGACTATCCCCTCTCAAAGTCTGTCCACTGGATAAAACGTCTCACCAAGAGGTACACTACCTTGAAGTAGCCTCTGAGAGTCTTTTTATAAAGCAGCGCTATACTGTTATAGGGGAAACACTTTTACACTCTGTTGTGGTCAGAGTCAGACCACGTCTGTAGTCATTTACATATCTGCATATCTGAGACAGAACTGCATGCCAAGTTTTGCAGCAATAAATAGAGATTTAGAGATTTAGACATAATAGTACAAAGCTTGAGACATTTTACAGTTTTACCTCTGAATAATTTGGCTCAGAGTTACAGTAGAACAATGGTTCTTGCCACTAGAGTATAAATACAGGTGAAGTGGGTTACTAGCAAATTTAAAACTTCTGTTCCGTACAGCTTCTGGATGTAAATCTCTGTTGTGACCAACTGTATTATTATTATTATTATTATTATTATTATTATTATTATTATTATTATCACTGTAGAATCTCTAACCAGAGGAAGCATGACCTTAATAATTGGCCTATTTGATTCTGTAATATTGGTGATAAAAATATTCAGATCTGGGTGAGAGTTCCTCGATCCTCCCACGCTTCAGTTTGAAATACAGCAGAACCTGAGCTGGAGTCCATCCATCATCTTACATTCACATCCTCCTCACTCACTGTCTCTCTCTCTCTCTCCCTCTCTCTCTCTCTCTCTCTCTCTCACACACACACACACACACACACACACACACACACACACACACACACACACACACACACACTCCATCAGCATCTGATAGAGCACAAACACACCACCATCACGCTTACTAACACTCCATCACTGTCTGAGAGTCTGAGCCTGCACACTAACTCCACAGCCCATACATCACACCTATTATAATGACGGAGACGCCCTGAGTGTTTAGGAACTCTTAGGAGGCTCATCCATAGAGTCCACAGAGTCCTGCTCCACTAGAATAGAAACGTAACACCACACACATCTCAAATTCCCTCAGTCCTGTAACATCACAGAGAAAACACAGGGAGAAATCCGCTATAAATAAGCTGCAGGTACAATAGTAATGAACCTAAACTGTGGGACTGTGGTAGCCTACGGGGTACGGTGCTGGACTATGGACAAATTCCACCTCTGCCAGGGTGCCACTGTTGGGTCCTTGAGCAAGACCCTTAACCCACAGTTGCTTGGATTGTAGGACTGTATCAATTGTAAGTCGCTCTGGATAAGGGAGTCTGCTAAATGCTGTAAATGTAAATGTAAATGTAACTGAGGGCGGCATTGAAGCTACTGGGAGAGGAACCAAACACATTTCACTCCCCACACACAGTGCCACGGAGGGTTAGGAGGAGAAAAGCATCGCCACTGGAGATCTCCAGGTGAATGATGTCACCAAATCTACAATTTTATGACAAATAAAACATTTATTTAAGCCCAAATATGAGAACCTGGATTTCCACTGATCTTCACATCATGTTTTTGTGCATCATGATATGAACAAAGGACATCCAAAAAGGAGGAGAGGGGAATAGTCAGATTGTGTATAGTGTGTATGAATAGAGAAACCCATGAGTGGAGCCAACAAAGAGCACTTGATGAACAAGGTGTGTAACAGACGAGGTCACAATGGAACCCAGAGTAACTTCTATGCAACTAAAGGTGTCTCTCTGGATAGCTAATGTTAATGTTCATGTCATGAGTCCACCATCAGGAGAGCAGGGCTGGAAGTAGAAAGAAAGATGGAGTCAGGAGGCTATTTGGAAAATGTTTTGTGGATGGATGAAAACAACTCAGAACTTGCTGGATTAAATGGAGACATTAAAATATGAACCTTCTTCCAGTAGTGAATCATGGATTTTTGCTGCATCTGTTCCAGGATGGCTCTCCATCACTGACGGAACAATGAATTCTGAATTACAGCAGCAGATTCTAAATTAAAATATCAGGACATCTGGGCATGAACTGAATCTGAAGAGAATGTGGGAAAATCATGCAGCAAGAGAATGACTCCAAAAACACAAACAATGGTTACAGAAGAATAAAGGTAATGTTTTGGGATGACCCAATTCAAAGTCCAGACCTTAATCCATTAAAACTGTTGTGGAAGGAGCTGAAGTGAGAAGCTCATGTGAGGAAAGCCAAAAATATTTCAGATCTGAAACTGTTCTGTACGGAGGAACGGGCTCCAATTCCTCCCGATTATAAGTTAATGCAATTGTTTAAGAGGACACCCCAGAAACTGAGAGCAAAGGATCACATACTTTTGTATAATATTTTTATCCCGCTTCTTTAATCGGGTTCACTTTATATCCTTTTAGGACCTGTGCGTAAATCTGGTGACGTTTCATCTCAGATTTATTCAGGTGTTGAGACATTTCTAAAGGGTTCACAAACTTTCAAGCACCACCGTATTTTTGGTCATTTGATCTCATCTTTTGATCTCTTAATTGATCATCCATACCAACTGATACATTTGAGATAATGTCCTTAATGATTAAAAATTGTTTCATCTTGTGCTT
>JAJAGP010001409.1:162751-196071 GCA_025084515.1 Ancistrus triradiatus
CTACAGCAGCATCCTCACACTGACAAGCCACACTCACTAACGACAGCTAATTAACTCTGAGTGAGCTGATACACTAACGGGGAAAGGAATTCAAACTGGATTCATCTGTATGTTCACAGATCTATTTTAGAGAATAAAGTGTACTCAGACAGCCAGGAATGATAAATATGTTATCTTATATAACTAATCAATATTCAAAACAGGATCATATTACTCTCAGATTATTACATTTAAAAGGGGGAGTGCATCTTAGGACAGACACCTTTAGATTAGATTTGTTGTTTTAGTAACAGTATAATGAACATACATAATTATTTCTCAGTGTCTTTGTTACAATAAAACCAGAAAATACAGAAAATCTAATACAAAAAAAACCCTATAGATCATTTAAATGATAAGAGCTAAAATGTGTTTACATTCTTTAAATTTATTTATTTAGTTTATTTAATTAATTAATTTATTTAAATAATACAGAATTAGTTGTACACAAAAATTAATTAAGATTAGAATCTTTTGCCCCAATTACTAATACTGAACTATCCGCACTGATCAGCTCGTCTAAGTCATCAACATGTTTATTAGACCCAATTCCTACATGTTTATTCAAAGAAGTAATACTTAGTATTATAGAGCCACTGTTAGTTATTTTAAATTCATCCCTTACCTTTGGTTATGTGCCCAAATCCTTTAAGTCTGCCGTTATCAAACCACTGATTAAAAAAGCCAATCTTGACCCTTGTGTGATATCTAATTATAGACCAATTTCAAATCTACCGTTTCTGTCCAAAATCTTAGAAAAAGCCGTCTATCAGCAGCTCTGTAGTTACCTCCAAAGGAATGAAATTTATGAAACATTTCAGTCTGGCTTTCAGGCCCCATCATAGTACTGAAACAGCATTAATTAGGGTACTAAATGACTTGTTAATGTCCTCAGATAAGGGATGTGTTTCTTTTTTCTTGTTCTGTTAGATTTAAGTGCAGCATTTGACACACTATAGATCATGATGTTTTACTAAACAGACTAGAAAATACTGTAGGTATTAAGGGATCAGCACTTTCTTGGTTTAAATCCTACTTAACCGACGGTACCAGTTTTGTTCATATAAATAATCTAAGGTCTAAGCTCTCAAAAGTGAAGTATGGGCGTGCCTCAGGGGTCAGTGCTTGGCCCGCTTTTATTCTCTCTGTACATGCTGCCACTAGGCTCAGTTATTCGTAAAACATGGCATTAGTTTCCACTGCTATGCAGATGATACACGCTGTACATATCAGCCAAACCTAATGACAGCCTTACAATCAACAAAATTGAGGAGTGTGTTAAAGGAAATAAAAGATTGGATGTTATTTAATTTTAATTTTTGATCACTTAACTCAGATAAAACTGAGGTTCTATTAGTCGGACCCAAGGCTGTGAGAGACAGGTTGGCTACATCTATCCTAAATCTAGATGGCTGTCCAGTATTGCCCAGTCCATCTGTAAAAACTTAGGGGTCACATTTGATTCAGATCTCTCCTTTGATGCGCACAGTAGCAGCATCACTCGAATTGCTTTCTTTCAATTACGTAATATCGCTAAACTTAGAAATATCCTCTCTTTTAATGATGCAGAGAAACTTGTTAATGCGTTTATAATCTCAAGGTTGGATTACTGTAACGCCTTACTTACTGGATGCTCTAGTAAATCTATGAATAAACTTCAATTAGTTCAGAATGCAGCCACCCGAGTGCTAACTAGAAAAATTTGATTTGATCATATCACTCCTGTTCTATCATCACTGCACTGGTTACCAGTCAAATTCCACATTGATTACAAAATACTTCTTATAAACTTATAAAGCTCTACATGGCCTGGCCCCACATTATCTGAGTGAACTCTTAGAGTTTTTTACAATCCAACTCGTCTACTTCATTTGCAGGGTGCAGGACTTCTTTTAGTTCCTAGAATTAAAAAAGTCACAGCCGGGGAAAGGCTTTCTCATACATGGCCCCCCAACTATGGAATAAACTTCCCACTTTCATTCGAGGACTCAGACACTCTCCAAAATTTTTAAGTCTAAGCTAAAGACATACCTATTTACAACACAGGCTTTTGACTAGATTTAGACCAGGATGCATGGCTTGGGTCACTGGGGGCCGGAGTCTGGAGTCATGTCCTGGCCTGCCTGCCTTGTCCGTTAGCTGGGAGTGTTGGGTGGTTGTCTAGCTGTACTGGGCTTTCTTTTCCTCATGATCTTGACTCGTGGCATCCTTGCCTTAGACTAAGGACAGAGCTGGGGGGTTTCATAGTTCAAAGAGCCTTAGGTGATCAGAGACGTTGGTTGTTTCTTCTGCGGCCTGTTGGGGTTGCCATGTTTTATGTGATCCCTCTTTATGTTACCTACCAGTTTTCTCCTCTGTCTAGCTATGCTGCTATAGCTAATGCTGCCGGGTCTCATGCTACATATGGGCATCAGTGGATTGTTAATAGACACTGTGCTCTTAATCAATAACTAATTACATTTTTCTGTTTTCTCTCTGAGCTGTGTTCCAGTACCAGTTCCTGCCCCACACATGATGTTCATCTGCTGTAGCTCCACTCAAGCTGCTTCTGTCATCAGCTCCAGCCCCACATTACCCGGGCCACTTAATGCCGATGTGCATACTTCACATTTTATTCGAACTTTGACTCCATGACCTTTAGTTTTCGCTCTTAGATTTCATCATCTACGCCGCCCAAGGAGGTTGGGTCCCTTTTTTGAGTCTTGGTTCTCCCAATTTTTCTTTCCTATAACACTTAGGGAGTTTTTCCTTGCCACTGTCGCCCTAGGCTTGCTCAATTTGGGATTGGACGTAGTTATTAGGAGTTAATCTAAACTTGTAAAGTTGCTTTGAGACAATGCTCCATTGTTAAAAGCGCTATATAAATAGATCTGACTTGAATTGACTTGACTTGAATTACATAATTAAACAGTACAACTTCTATTTCTTCATTATTTAAATAAACTGTTATTTAAAGATATTAACAGCCTGTACATATCTAAGAAATAATAATATAATTAATATACATAATATTACATATGTTTTTTTAACAATAAAATGCCACATTATTGCTTAGACAATTTAATTATATAGTATATTATATTAATTACATAATCAATATATGTTAAATGATGTTGATTTTATAATTAACATATAACTATTAATTATGAAATATGTTGTTTAACAATAAAGTGCAAAGTTACTACTTAAATAATTGAACTATATGGTGTATTATATTAATTATATAATCAATATATGCTAAATTATATTGATAATATAATTTATAAATTATTATTAATTGTTAATTATGTTATTTAAGAATAAAGTACTTCTTTTTGCTTAAATAAATTGAATTAATCTGAAATTGAATTGAACATTTGAAGTAGTTTTTTAATCTATTTAAATCAATAGCTAGTATTAGCAAATATATTAAATCAAAGTATAAAAATGTTTATTTAATTTAAGCATAATGTTATTTCATTTGAATAAACGTCTGCACACGCTCTCACACCAACACAGCAAAACATCTGGCAAGTCAGAAACTCTTAAAAAGCCCTGAAATATCCAGCTGAGGTTTATTTTTGTTGTGTTTTTATCTGCAGACGATCTCACACATGTTTAAAAGCACCTGAATTAAGCAAAGTGTTTACAGGAACAGAGCAGGAGCGGCGGCGCTGGGTCACGGCCCAGAGGAACCGAGGAGCCGAGGTGCCCAGAACCAAGAGAGATGGCGAGAGCGTGACCCTCTGAGAGGTTCGAGATAGCAGCATGGCGTGTGCTAGCTTTTAATCGGACCGTGTCTGCTGTGTGTGAGGGATTTGTAACGGTGATGGGTTCCTCATCGTGATGTTGAAGATCGTTCTGTTTCTGTAACTCCAGATTTCCTCTTCCAGCTGCAGACGTGGAGATAAACCGCCGCCTGCTTCCTCTTCCTGTTATAGAGTTTCATTTGGGGTTATCGGGATAAAATTCTTTCTTTATTTACACAAACTTTGTGTCTTCCCTCCATCCGTTCATATTTTACAGAGACAATGCGGGTTATCGAGGTGTCACATCGCTCTCTCTCAGTTCCTCTCTGGATGAAAGCAGATCTTCTCATCACCATGACGGATTCAGTCGAGATTCAAAATAAACACCCATTTATTTCCTGTAGCGGTGATGATCAGGGTGGGGATCCACCACAGTCCACTGGACGAGTTCATACCATGGATGGAGATTCATACATTACTCCTCGGTGCAGCTTCTCTAACAGCAGTTACACTCACCACCAGAAAACATTATTTATCCATAATTTGGGGGCACCTATGGACTAGTCACATGATATGCACAGTTCCATCCTCCAAGATTCTCCTAAAGAGTCACTGGCAAGATCATACAGAGCATAAAACATCTGAGCTCCTAACCCACAGACCCTCACCTTGCCAAAAACGGTACAAGATCCAGGGTGGTTCAGCTTTGAGATCAGAGGCTGGGGAGCCACCAACTGAAGAAGACTTGGAAAACCATATTTAACGAGAAGATGATTTAGAACTGTTCACATTTCTCTCTTGGATGTAGAAGAGTCCACTCTGCTCTAGCAGCTTTTGGTTCCTTGATGTTCTTTATGATGGAGTTGATCATTGCTGCACAGTCAAGCTTCTTTGGCATCGGTGAGATCAAACAGAAGCTTCAGAATTTGCCTAAAATTCGGTTTAATACATGTTTTCTTTGGCCGCATAACTTTCCATGAGAGCAATCAGTAAGTGAGATGGTTCAGATTTTTCAGATTCAGATTTCCTCTTGGAGAGAAGTTTAGTGCTCAGAAGAACATTTAAAAAACCTTTTTGAAAGAGAACATCATTTATGATCATGGATGCATTCAGAGCATGAAATGCATCCAATGTTGAAGCAATCCTGATCTTCTCTGATCTCTGGATTCACCACAATGGCCATAAATCATTCAGTCATGAGAAAGATGTCAAACCATGGCTGGAGTTTTGGATTTTCTTGCGTTGTTTCCAGATGACTTATCACTTGGAAAAAGGAAGGACTTTTAGAAGATCTTCTTTAGAAGATCTTAAACCTCTCTGAACTTCTCAATCCACAGCTTCTCTACAACACAGGACCCCATCAATCAATGCGACTGCTACATCGACTCAAGGAGAAGTTGGAGATCGAGCCAAAGGGATGCATCACAGTCCTGAGATTGAGGATGATCTTTGATGCATCACCTTCCGTATCCATCATATCAATAAATAAAGTTTAAACTGACCTTCTCTGACCTGCAAAGCTCTCATCATGACTGCTTGGACACAGCAGGTCCTTGAAGGCCAGCCGATACTCTATCACCTGTCATGGAGTCAATATTTAATCACAGGGCTTCCAAGGTAGAAACCCAACCGACCTTCTGAGGATCCATCACAACTCTCATAAATAGCTTACTGAAGGGTCTGAATCACCGAATCATTTGGATCAGAGAATCGATTCATTCCTCTGTCATTCCTGGAGTCAGCTGAATCAGGCATATCGGATGAAACTGGTGAATCAGTTAATCGTTCTCATATGATTCCCTACTGTAATGAATTCTCTGGGTCTGAAATAAAATCTGCTTTAATTCCACACCAATCTGTACCATGTGTGATGAATGACCTGCAGGGGGTGCTGTGGCAGAGAGCAGAGGATTATAATGAATCATACTGGTGCATGGCATGTGTAGATGTTGTGTAGATGATGTGTAGATATTGTGACCTGGTGAGATCCTAAACCAGCTGCAGCAGCAGCTTGGAGATAAATGAGATTTTCAGCAGCGCCCCCTCAGGGGCACAGCAGCATGGGTCACGGGGCAAAGGCCAAAAATCTGGGAGTGATTCCCCGGAGTGCATGTGTGCATCCCATATGTCACCACACACACACACACACACACTTCCTCACTTACACACCCGCTGATGCACGCTTCACTTAACTAATTGTTTAAAGAGGAGAATCCAGAGTGTTAATGCACTGTAACACACACACACACACACACACACACACACACACATACACACACAGGGGACACAAGTTCATTCACAAATTCTATTAAAGTTGTCCACATGCTAACCTCCAACTGCACAGACCAAAAAAACTTTACTGCAAAATCTGTGAATTTCTAAGTGTGCCCAGGTGGCAAAGCGGTTTAATACACTAATACACTGGCACTGGCTTGGGCATCACTTACAGAGCCTGAAGGAGGGGAGGACAGGGCTAAAAATAGGTTTAAAATAGAAGAGAAATAGGAATTGTATTAAGATTCTAAGACTATATATTACTCCTGGTTAATCTAGACACTTCGGCAAAGTTTTTCACACATCAAACATTCTGGTTTATTATTTTTGTGTGTGTAATATATATTAATGTTTAATGTTTCTGTAGTGGTTGTGTAACCCCTTTATATATAACAAAAAAACACATGCCAAGTTTTGAAAAGAACCTACGTACATTAATGCCGTGCTTCACAAAGAGTCCAGAACTGACAGACCGAGACGCTGTGTAATGTTTAATCGGAGCCTGTTCTAATTTCTGCATTGTTAAAATCAGGCTGACCAATCAGAGCTCGGTCGGGCAGAACAGCTCATTAAGAGCTTATAGGACGAGCAACAGGCTGCCTCTAAAAAGATGGATATTAAAAAAAAGATCAGGTGGAATAGAACTGAAAGGCTGAAGAATGAAGGAGATAAAGCTCACAGGGACTGGATGGAAGCGTCTGATTATTTATCTAATTGTCTGTTCATGCTCACAAAAACACAAACTAGAGCTTCCTGCACTCATCTTCACTTGGATTTTTGTTTTTCTTTTAAGTTGTAAAGAAGACACAGATAAATTTCCAACACATTAAGAGAAGGGCAATTAAAGAAAGAAAAAGCAGGGAGTTTTCATAGAGAGACAAAAAACGTAGCGCCTTTGGTGTGAAGGTAACGTTATGTTAAAAATCGCATCCATTTATTTTGTGCGAAATATCGTACAGCTGTTGATCAGATGGAGCATTAAACTGTGCATACTTGTACATTCTAATTTAAAGAGTAAACAGAACCGATTACAATCCTTGTTGCTGTAAGATGTAACATGGCATGATGCATATAACACACAACACCCTACTTAATGCACTCTTTAGGAGGCGGTTTATGACACAGCCGTTGGCTCAGAGCATTTCCTGGTGCTCCTAAACAGAAATGTGCAGCGTTATTAAAATATGAGAAACATTTGGACGTTAGCGTAGGGTCGGCTCAGATCCGAAGAAGGTCGCGACTGTTTTCTGTTGCTCTTTGAAAGATCCTAATCTGCACCTGATCTCCAGACTCACACACGCCAGAAAATGAGGTTTAAATAGCGCAGCAGAAGAAAGAGCCGGATTGTTCGTGCTCTGGAACGCGCCGTGCTTAATGAGCGGCGTTAAACTGCACCTCAGATAGCACCGCTCAGGGTTGGAATTGTTTTTGAGGTCATACGTTCCAGAGCAATCGCAAACAAACTCCAACGTCCAGGAAATCATCAAGCCCAGTTCCAGGACTCTTGGAACCCTCTTGGCTCGGTGTGACCCGGCAGCACTCTGATATGGAACGGGCGTTAGGTGAAGCTTTCCAGATCTGGCCTTCACTCAGCGGATCCGCTTCAGACCTTCTGCTGCAGAGTGCTTGGGAAATGAACCTGAGCCCTGTCGCTCCATAATCGATGATCCATAATCAATCACTATTTATCTCTAATAATCAATAGGATCAGGAAACTGAAGGGATATGAAGCTTTGGAGATTTCATCCTCATCCTCGTCCTGATTTTATTTATTTATTTAACTGATAACACTCTATCATTCACAGTCCAGGCTGGAAAAAGTATCTGAACCCTTAGATTTGCTGACTGGAAGATCCTCCTGTAGCTGCTGATCAGATTTGCAGGAATTATAAAACATCCTCCACCATGCTTCACAGTTTTGGTGTTTTCCTCCAACAGAACATGATCTCAAAACTTGTGGAACATTCATGTCGTCTTTCCTTCAGTTATCTCTGTGTTTGTTTGAGTACATGAATATTGCTTCTTCTGGCATTGCACATTGTGCTCTTGATCTTATCTCCATTATCTCCATTTGTAGAATTCTCTCTGAAAAATGATTAATGTTTAGATATATGGCTTTTCAATTTTCTCACATCTCTAAGAAGCTGCTCTGAACAAAGCCCCACCCTCACAACCCACTCCACCAGTCTCAGCTCGTTTATTAGAACACTTGAGGTTTGGAGAGTTCGTTACAGGGCTGTTCTGACAGGTTACACTCTGATTTTATTTATTCCTACAGTAAGAGAAGATAGGTGAACTTCGACATTTATTCCGACATTTATTCCTGGCCAGAGCATCGAGGGGTTAAAGATATCAGAGGTTAGAGGTGAATCAGGACAATAACGAGCCACTTTTCAGGAAATGGGCAATTCATACAGCCTTCAGGCGCTCGCAGAAAGAATGTGGTGCGGTGAGACAATAAACCAGGGACAGAGGGTGTCAGGGACGATTAGTGAAAACATCCCCCTGAGGCGTTCTTATCTGATCTATTGGACAGCATTTAAGTCTGCTAACTAATTAACTGGAAAACAGAGACGTGCTCAGTCTAAGAGAAACCAGTATAATATGGTATCCCATAAGGCTCAGCCCTAGGTCCCTTGTAACTCCAGGTTTCTTTGCTGATGATCCAAAGCTCTGCTGATCATCTTATCAGGGCCGATGCTTGTGTTTGGAGTTCTGATTTCTGATTCTCTCAGCTCTACAGGGTCGGATCTGTGGTTCTAATCAAAAGTACTGATTTTGGTACCAAATCTTTTTCAGATCAGGTCCTGATTTAACTCTAGAACCAAACAATGATTTAGTCTTTCTTTCTTTCTTTCTTTCTTTCTGTCTTTCTGTCTGTCTGTCTTTCTTTCCTTCCTTCCTTCCTTCCTTCCTTCCTTCCTTCCTTCCTTCCTTCCTTCCTTCCTTCCTTCCTTCCTTCCTTCCTTCCTTCCTTCCTTCCTTCCTTCCTTCCTTAAAAAAAAAAGACATCCTTACTCTTCCTTCCTTCCTTCCTTCTTCCTCCTCCTTCCTTCCTTCCTTCCTTCCTTCCCTTCCTTTCCTTCACTTCCTTCCTTCTTCCTCTTCCTTCCTTCCTTCCTTCCCTTCCTTCCTCCTTCCTTCTTCCTTCCTTCCTTCCTTCCTTCCTTCCCTTCCTTCCTTCCTTCCTTCCTTCCTTCCCTTCCTTCCTTCCTCCGTCCTTCCTTCCTTCCTTCCTTCCTTCCTTGCCTGTCCGTTCCTTCCTTCCTTCCTTGCCTTGTCCCTGTCCGTTCCTATCCTTTACCAGTTCCTTCCTTCCTCCTTCCTTCTTCCTTCCTTCCTTCCTTCTTCCTTCCTTCTTCCTCCTTCTTCCTATCCTTCCTCCTTCCCTTCTCTTCCTCTTCCTTCCTCCTTCACTTCCTTCCTTCCTTCCTTCCTTCCTTCATTCCTTCCTTCCTTCCTTCCTTCCTTCCTTCCTTCCTTCCTTCCTTCCTTCCTTCCTTCCTTCCTTCCTTCCTTCCTTCTTTCTTTCTTTCTTTCTTTCTTTCTTCCTTTCCTTCATCTAACTAATTCAGAATCACTAATTGATTAATTTAAATGATAATGTTGATCTGTACTTTGGTTCTAACCCTGTGATCTCACTCTGATTTGCTTCTGAAAAGTGGATCTTAGTAACATTATAAATTATAAATTTTATAACATTATAAATTAATAACATTATAAAACCTTATAAATCAGACCCATTTTATTTACTGAATTGATATATTTGTGTTTATTTTCTGTATAATTAACAGTTATTCTGAAATTCTGAAGCCCATGGTCTGACGCTGATGTTTTAGCAGCGGGGGAATTATAGAATGGAACCATTTTGTTCCCAAACATTGTGTTTCTGTTGTAGTTTCAGAAGACGTTGTGACTCTTAAATTCATTATTTTTATAGCTTTTATGTAGAGCTCAGCATTTCATTTGTGGATTCTCTAATCTTTCCCATGCCGATGAAGGACTAAGGGAATTTGGGAGCATTTCAGCTGGTATTTAAGTCTCTTTATGGTTTCCCTGATAACACAGATCGGTAAGAGGTTCTGTTTTAACGGAGTATAACCCAGATGATTTAGAAGGTCAGTTCTTCTGTGGATCATTAATGTTCCAGTAAAAACACAGCTCTCTCTGTCCGTCATGAATCTTTTATCGGATGGTACGAAGCGCATCGCGGTGCTACGCTAACTTTCCGCGGCAGGATCAGCACTGAAACCTCAGGCTGCACATCTGGATCGGGTCCGAGCATTTCCATAGCATACATTGTGTGTGTGTGTATGTGGGGGTGTGTGTGTGTGATTGATTTATGATCACACCGCATGTAAGAAGGATTTAGGAACATTTATTCGCTCCGAGGAACTTTGAGGAAACACTCGCCGTTTTCCACGCAGGATGAATTTGGATCACAAGTTTGGGCTGTAAATGAGGCCCGACGCACCTCTGCCTCTGCCTTTCCCATTCGCCCTTGCTCATAACTCACCGCCTTCATTCTCCCAAAACGCGCCTTCTGATCTGCATCGGCTTCAGCTTCGACTTCAACAGAAAACTCTCACAGATAAGAGAGAAGAGAATCCATGACTCCATCCTACACCTGCAGAGGAACAGCAGATCCTGCAGCTGGAGATAAAATACCGTGCTTTAATTCATGTGTTTTATTACAGGTGCATGTGCACAATACGATTAACTAACTACACGAGTAAAGAATAAAAATACGAATCTTATAAGATGTTAAACCTGCAGACTAAAGCCAAAACAACAACGATAACTAGGGTTGTTCCTTTTTAGGTACTTTTGAGGTCCAACTGTGGTGGATTTGTACAGTTACAGTGGAAAAATAAGCAGATATATACATTAAAAACTCTACATAAATCCTACATCTGGCAAAAAATGAAGGATCTTTGTTTACTTCTGGTGTTTAGTCTCTAACAACATAAACAAAATGTGATTTATTTCCAAAAGTAACATAATTACACTCTTAGAGAGAGAGAGAGAGAGAGAGAGAGAGAGAGTGTGTGTGTGTGCGTGTGTGTGTTTTGCTGACTACGGAGTATGTGAATAAACAGCCCCAGGCACACACACCCATGAAGATGACACCCGGATGTCTTAGCACAGTGTGTGTGAGTGTGTGTGATGTTAGTGACAGTCCTGATGGAGGAAGATTAATGAAGATGAACGAGTGAGATTATCAGAAAATCAGAGCATCTCGGTCTGAGCTGTAATCAATCACACACACACACACACACACACACACACACACACACACACACACACACACACACACCGACCTTCTGACCTGATAACACACAAACACACTAATGCAGTGTGACAAAGCACAGAGTGATGAGGCTTTCAGCTTTAACAGAACTGGAGGAAGATTTTAGAGATTCAGGTACAGACACTAATGCGGTCTGATTAGAGGAGATCTAAACCTTACACACACACACACACACACACACACACACACACACACAGGAGCTGTTTTGTTCCGGTAAACTTCATTTCATTTGTTAATAATCATCCATTCCTGCATTTCACTAAAAACTAAATAATGCTGTGATTTCAAACAGGTGATTATAATCATGATTTGGTCCAAAAGCAGCATCCACAAAAGCCTGAGTCTTTGAGGACTAAAGATGATGAGAGGATCCCCAGTTTATCACCAAATGTTTAATACAATGTTCCTCAAAGAAAGACTGGAAGGGATTTATATATTTCTCCCTCTACAGAGCATAATATCATTAAACCATTCAAGGAATCTGGAGGAATTTCCTAAAAAGCCTAAACTGAAGAGGGGTGATCTCCACTCCCTCAGACGGCACTGCATCAAGAACCGTCATTCATCAATAGCTGGTAGAACCACATGAGCAAGGGATTCCTTTATCAAACCTTTATCAAACTCTACCATACAGAGTTACATTCACAGATACCACTTAAAACGTTACTGTGCTAAAAAGAAGCCTTATGTTATAACCATGTCCAGAAGGGGCGTCGGCTTCTCTGGACTCAGAAGATCGGGGATGGACCATCATACAGTGGGGATGGGGATTGTGCTCAGACCCATCAGTATCACAGATCTTTTTTGGAACAAAGATGAAAATCCAAAAGTCCAAAAGCTAGGCTCTGGCATGGTATGGGGTCGGGTCAGGGACCTCGGTAAAGGTCATTTCCACTTCTGTGATGCAGCATTAATGCAGAAAAATACCCTGAGATTTTAGAGCAACATAAGCTGCCTTCAATGAGACAAATCAGAAAAAGTTTGGACTGAAATATATAAATCCCTTCCAATCTTTCTTCGAGGGACATTTGGTGATAAAATGGAGATCCTCTGATCATCTTTACTCCTCAAAGACTCAAGCCTTTCTTGAATCCTGCTTAAAAGTCAAAGGAAATGTAATCTGCTCTAATGTAATCTAATCTAACCCTAACCCTTTCCATACTCTCCCAAATTTTTCTGATTTGGGGTTGTAGACCAAAGCTGACCTTCAGTAAGAACAGGTGGAGCTTTACGGTGAATCTTAAACATCATGTAAGAATATTTTTTAATCAGAAGCTCATGCAAGGAAAAAATCCTAAAGCAAGAAAACAAAACTGTGAGAAGACTAAATCCTGCCTGACAGGGTGCACAAACTTTCAGCCAATAAACAGTAATGGTTGGTTAACAGAGGTCACGTTTAATGTCAGGATTTAAAGCCTGTTCCTGCAGATGTTCTGTTAGTTGCAGATCACCACACACACTTTAAAAAAAAATTGATTTCACACATGGAATGTCAAACTGTTAGGATGAAGGCGCATGACGTCGATTGAATCAGCATGCAGAACAAAGAGAGCAATCTGGAGGTCAGATGGTTTTTGAGGAACATCTAGGAACATCTGATGGAGGGAGCAGAAGCAGGTGATGAAGATCTTTCGGTCCCCTCCCTCCGAGCATCAGCTCTGATTTGTTACTGTGGGACTTTCAGATTTGTTTATTCCCAGTAGAAGTGAGTGAGGTCATAGCGGAAGTAAAAGCGATGAGTGTTAGTGTTTAGCCCGGAGTGAGAAGAAGCAGAAACCCGCAAAGCGAGGAAAGAAAAGCAGAACGACATCAAACGAGCAGGCGCAGGTGTAAACATCTCGAACGCTACTTAATTAATCACGACTCTGGCTGAGAAAGAGGTACGCTGAGATCATGTCAGGTCTGAGAGAAGAGAAACAGCTGGACCAACAGCTCAGGTGATGAGAGAGAGAGACAGAGGTGGAGCTACAGAAAGCAGTGTAGGTGTTTGAGGATCCTGACTACTGATGGGCATCAAAACAAACAGAGGATGATCCGAAAAAAAGAAAATATCTAGTGGGGCCAGGTCTGTGGGTGAAAATGACTTATTGATGCCAGAATGGCCAGACTGGAGCTGATATGCCTACAACTGGCACAGGTTCATGAAAATTCATCACCTGGGCTGATGAGTTTCAATTTCTGTTGCGGCATTTGGATGGTAGGGTCAGCATTTGGCATAAACAACCCGAAAAAATAATGGAGCCATCCTGCCTTGTACTATCAGTTCAGGCTGCTGGTGGTGTAATGGTATGATTTCCTTGGCACACTCTTTGCCCTTCATACCAACTGTTCATCGTTTAAACCCCACAGCCTACCTGAGCATTGTTGCTGACCCTGTGCAGCCCTTTATGAACAGTGTACCATCTTCTGATGCCTTCTTCCAGCAGGATAATGTGCCAAAGCTCAAATTATCTTAAACTGGATCCACAGTGACTAGATCTCACCAATAGACCAGGAGATTTACATCATGGATATGCAGCCGACAAGTCTGCAGCGACTACGTGATGATGTCATGGAAATACAGACAAAAATCTCTAAGGACTGAGTTGAATCAACACCACAAAGAAGAAAGGAAGTTCTAGCAAGGTGTCCCTAATAAAGTGGCCTACAAGTCTACAACCAGAAATAAGAGTCTAAAGAAGAACTAGAAGGAGCAGTACATTAAAGAACTAGGGTTACTAAAGGTCTAAAGAAGAGCTAATGATGAAGGAATGACCAACATACTACAGGAAATCTAGAAGAACTAAGTGATTAAAGTAGAACTAAAGGACAAAAGTAGAACTACAAAATAATGTATCCAAAGAAGAACTTTAACTATTAGTCCAAAGAAGAACTAGAGGAACTACATATCTACAGAGGAACTCTGGTTTCCTTGGTGAAATTTCTGTCGGAATAAAGAATGTTTCTTAAGGATCTTTTCTGAGCGGTGCAAGAGGAACCGAGGCTTTATTACAGGGTGTGGATGAAGAACTGTGATGAATAGATGGTGGAAGTGAACGGTTCTTGCTGAATCTCTGAAGGTTCTCAGGTTCTCTAAGTGATTTGAGATCAGATCGACTTTCACCTGAAGTAAATCAGAACCTCCATTTATATATCTGCTGCCTTTAGCTCCTAATACCTGTAATTAATAACTAACTACATATTCACTATTCTCTCCGAGCTTGTGTTCCGGTACCAGTTCCAAAACAAATCTGACTTGAAACCTGACTTAATACCTGATAAAATGGCTGGTGTTTGTATATTGGATCAATAATAAGAGTTGGAGTTAGAGAGAGTTTTGTTGACAAGGCTGAATAATTTGGGTGTGATCCTGCTCCATGTTCTCCTCAAACACAGATTAACCTCAGATCAGGTACAGGATCAGGTTCCATCGCTCACATTCCTCATATCTGCCCTAAAAACCCTTCTCCATGTTAGAAAAACACACATTTATAATGAGTGTGTGCTATTTTATCTCCTGCAGCTCACCTCCTGAACCATCAGAACCTGTCTGAGGGAGCACGGCAAATCAGAGAGGTATTTATTTAAAGATAACAGGGTGAAGGCTCATCCTGTTCCCCTACTAATAACAACACACACACACACACACACACACACACACACGCACACACACACACACACACACACAGTGTGCTATTCCACTTATGAATGAGTACAGCAGAAACACTAGAGCTAGGAACCACACACAGAGCAAGAGTACGTATGGAACATCAGAACACCAGTCTAACCCGTTTGATCTGGTTCTGGTTCTTAATCTTCAAGGAACCAGTAAGGTGAGATGAACCATTAGATAATCAGATATGGCTCCATCAGATTCTCTGTAATCCCCTGTAGATCTAATCTTTAATGTCAGTGTATATTTTTAAACCCCACACTCTTCATGTTTATATGAGAGCTTCCTCCAGGAGGCGCTAGCTGCACTGTCATAAATATTAAATGAGACCCTTGAATTGTCGGGGCAATAAAAATATCATGGAGCCCAGTCCCAGACTCTTAGCCCCACGAAGAGTGTCAGAGCAAATGAGCTGTGGGGTAATGGAGAACTACCTCAAGAACTGGAACCATTGTAGAATCAAATGGGAATTATGTGATAGAACCAGAATCAATAGAGGGAGCTAGAGGAACTAATACCCTAAAAGGAGGACTAGACGATCTAACTGAACTAATTAAACAAGAGAAACTAACAACTAAAGAACTTCTAAAGAACCCAGAACCAACAGAATAAAGGAGAACCAGAACTACAAGTCTAAAGAAGAACTAGAGGTGCTACAAGTTTAAAGAACTAGAACTAAGAGTCTAAATAAGAACAAATAAGACAAGTAGATGAAATGAAGAACTACAAGTTTACACGAAAAATCAGTGGATTAAAGATATACACACAGGTAGTATACATAGTGTACTCGTAGTTTATAAAGTACTATGAGTCTAACGAAGAACTAAGGATCAAAAGAAGACTAGGGGACTAAAGGAGAACTAAGGATGAAAGTAGAGAAGAACTTAAAGAACTTGAAGAATGAAAATAACTTTCAGTCTAAAGAAAAAACAGAAAAATCAGTAGATTAAAGAACTATAAGTACTACAAGTCCACAACCATTACTAAAATTCTAAAAAAGAACCAGAATAGTCGACGAATAAAGAACTAAAGTAGAGCTAAGAGACTAAAGAAAACAAATATATTAAAGAAGAACTAGAACCAAGAGTGTAAAGACAGACTACCAGAAATAAAAGTTTAAAAGTTTTATTTTAGAACTAGGGACTGTGGTAGCCTAGCCGTTAAGGTACTAGGCTCTAGACCAGAAGGTCCTGGGTTCAAAACCCACCTCTGCCAAGCTGCCACTGTTGGGTCCTTGAGCAAGACCCTTAACCCCCAATTGCTTGGATTGTAAGACTGTATCAATTGTAAGTCGCTCCGGATAAGGGCGTCTGCTAAATGCTGTAAATGTAAATGTAAATGTACAGAAGAACTAGAAGTACTACGAGTCTAAAACCAAAACTAAAAGTTTAAAGAAGAACTAGAGGAACTAAATATGTACAGAGGAACTCTGGTTTCCATGGTGAAATCCACTTTCACCTGAACTAAATCAGAACCTTCATTTATAGATCTGTGTGTGTGTGTGTGTTTCGTGTGTGTGTGTGAGTAGAGGCTGACTAATTATTTTCTCACTGTGTCTTTATATTTGCATTTCAGAGGAACAGAAAGTTAAAATTAAAATGAAATTCCACTAACATAAAAACAGGTATTTAGAGGAGGTTTGGGTATATACTTCAGAGGGAAACTTATGTACAGGAACAATTAATGAATTCAATGAATTAAAGGAAGTAGGATAAATGAATAGTAATAAAGGGATAAATATTGGAACTAAGTCAGGTAAGATTTATTTCTATAGAACTTTTTACAATGGAGCACTGTCTCAGAGCAACTTTACAATTTTAGATTGGAGGAAAAAGTCCCTAAACGTTATGACGAAGAAACCTTGGGAGGACCAAGACTCAAAAAGGGACCCGACCTCATTAGGTGGTGTGGATAAATGTAAGAATGAAACTAATTAAATTAAAAAAAGACTAAATAACTAATTTACTGTCATCTGAGTAAATCAAATTTAAAAAATCACATCATCACATCTGTAACTGTAATGGCGGGAGGCGAAATGGGAAAGCGAGACGAGCGCAGGTTAAAAAAAAAGGGGTTTTATTCATAATACAAATAACAACAAAAGGAAACACAGCAAAACGATGGGTGAGGACCGAAAACAGGTGGACAAGGTAAAAGGGCCAAAGCCGGAAAACTGGCATGGAAAAACTCAAAAACGGGTATGAAACAAAACAACGCAAAACGGGTGTGAAATAAACAAAACACGGAAGTGAACAGAAAAAACAATACCTTAACGGTGACCAGGATAACATGGAAGGGGAGGCGCATAGGGACGTGATGAGCAGTGTGGTGCGTAGGGACGCAGCGACGATCAGTGTGACGCGTAGGGACGCGGCGACGAGCAGTGTGGCGCGTAGGGACGCGGCGACGAGCAGTGTGGCGGTGCGGCGCGTAGGGACATGGAGTACAAACGATAATCCGCGGTCAGAGTCTCTCACGGGTGCGCTTATGTAGGAAGCCCCACAGCTGAATGCAATCGTTAATCCGATCACCGTGGGGCTTCCTGATAGGTCAGAGACATGGCGGGGGCGGTGCGTGCCGCCGTGGAGCGTGACAGAGCCCCCCCCAAGGAGTTCGAGCGGAGTCGACGACGGGAGGCTGACGAGCAGAGTCGACGACGGGAGGCTGACGAGCAGAGTCGACGACGGGAGGCTGACGAGCAGAGTCGACGACGGGAGGCTGGCGAGCGGTGTCGACAACGGGAGGCTGGCGAGCGATGTCAACAACAAGAGGCAGGAGAGCGATGTCAACGACAAGAGGCAGGAGAGCGACGTCAACGACAACGTGAGGCAGGAGAGCGACGTCGACGACAACGTGAGGCTGGAGAGCGGCGTCGGCGACGAGAGGCTGGCGAGCGGTGTCGACGATGAGAGGTTGGCGAGCGGAGTCGACAACGTGAGGCTGGCGAGCTGAGTCGACGACGTGAGGCTGGCGAGCTGAGTCGACGACGTGAGGTTGGCGAGCAGAGTCGACGACGGGAGGCTGGCGAGCTGTGTCGACGACGAGAGGCTGGCGAGCGGTGTCGACGACGAGAGGTTGGCGAGCGGAGTCGACGACGTGAGGCTGGCGAGCTGAGTCGACGACGTGAGGCTGGCGAGCAGAGTCGACGACGTGAGGCTGGCGAGCAGAGTCGACGACGGGCGGCTGGCGAGCAGAGTCGACGACGGGCAGCTGGCGAGCAGAGTCGTGGACGGGCAGCTGGCGAGCAGAGTCGTGGACGAGCTGCTGGATAGCAGGGTCGTGGACGAGCTGCTGGAGAGCAGGGTCGTGGACGAGCTGCTGGAGAGCAGGGTCGTGGACGAGCTGCTGGAGAGCAAGGTCGACGGCCGGCAGCAGGCGAGCGAGGTCGACGGCTGGATGGGTCTCCGTGGAGGAGACAGTCTCTGAAAGGGTCTCCCTGGAGGAGACAGTTTCTGAAAGGGTCTCCCTGGAGGAGACAGTCTCTGAAAGGGTCTCTGTGGAGGAGACAGTGTTTGAACGGGTCTCCCTGGAGGAGACAGTCTCTGAACGGGTCTCTGTGAAAGAGACGTTCTCTGGACGGGTCTCTGTGAAAGAGACGTTCTCTGGAAGGGTCTCTGTGAAAGAGACGTTCTCTGGAAGGGTCTCCCTGGAGGAGACGTTCTCTGGAAGGGTCTCCCTGGAGGAAACAGTCTCTGGAAAGGTCTCTGTTGAGCACACGGCCTCTGGAAAGGCCTCTGGCAAGTACACGGCCTCTGGAAAGGCCTCTGACGAGTGCACGGCCTCTGGAAAGGCCTATGACAAATGCACGGCCTCTGGAAAGGCCTCTGATGAGTGCACGGCCTCAGGGAAGGCCTCTCTGACTGCTGACGCCCTGGAAGCAGCCACTGGAACTGCAGACGCCCTGGAAGCAGCCACTGGAACTGCAGACACCGTGGAAGCAGCCACTGGAACTGCAGACGCCCTGGAAGCAGCCACTGGAACTGCTGACGCCCTGGATGCAGCCACTGGAACTGCTGACCTCGGCACGACCACGGGAACCTCCACTCTTGGTGCTGGCACTGGAGTAGTTGCCCTCGGCACTGCCACAGGTCCTGCAACAGAAAGCCTTGGAGCAAGCACTTGCATGAAAGTCCGTGGTGCAGAAGTAGGCACCAATGGGAGTGCCGCGACTGACCGTTTTGTGTAAGTCCGTGGTGCAGGGATCGGGACCGACGATCGCGGCGCTGAAATCGGTCTAGAGTGAGGCGCAGGGGTCAGCGGCAACGACCAGTGCGCATGATCCCCAAGCGTGGAGCTGTCTGGCTCAGACGCGGGGTCAGAAGGCGCAAAGAACTCCTGTACGGGGCCAGGTGGCGCTAACTGTGCAACCGTGGAGGCTGACAGCTCTAACACGGGTTTAACAAGCGCGGCGGGCCCAAGTGCAGGTCTAGGGGGCGCCATAGGCTCAACTAAAGACTCCACTCAAATAAAACTGAGGTTCTACTAGTGGGACCCAAGGCTGTGAGAGACAGGTTGGCTACATCTATCCTAAATCTAGATGGCTGTCCAGAATTGCCCAGTCCGTCTGTAAAAAACTTAGGGGTCACATTTGATTCAGATCTCTCCTTTGATGCGCACATTAGCAGCATCACTCGAATTGCTTTCTTTCAATTACGTAATATCGCTAAACTTAGAAATATCCTTTCTTTTAATGATGCAGAAAAACTGGTTCATGCGTTTATAACCTCAAGGTTGGATTACTGTAACGCCTTACTTACTGGATGCTCTAGTAAATCTATAAATAAACTTCAATTAGTTCAGAATGCAGCCGCCCGAGTGCTAACCAGAACTAGAAAATTTGATCATATCACTCCTGTTCTATCATCACTGCACTGGTTACCAGTCAAATTCCACATTGATTACAAAATACTTCTTATAAACTTATAAAGCTCTACATGGCCTGCCCCACGTTATCTGAGTTTTACAATCCAACCCGTCTACTTCGTTCGCAGGGTGCAGGACTTCTTTTAGTTCCTAGAAATTAAAAAAAGTCCAGGCGCGGGGGAAAGGCTTTCTCATACATGGCCCCCCATCTATGGAATAAACCACCCACTTTCATTGGAGACTCAGACACTCTACAAAATTATTAAGTCTAGGCTAAAGACATACCTATTTACACAGGCTTTTGACTAGATTTAGACCAGGATGCATGGCTTGGGTCACTGGGGCCGGAGTCTGGAGTCATGTCTGGCCTGCCTGCCTCGTCTGTTAGCCAGGAGTGTCGGGTCGTCGGTCTGGCTGAACTGGGCTTCGGTCCTCATGATCTTGACTCGTGCATCCTTGCCTTAGAATAAGGGCAGAGCTGGGGGTTCATAGTCAAAGACTCTTATGGTGATCAGAGACATTGGGTTGCTGTATTCTGCCTCCCGTGGGGTTGCCGATGTCTCATGTGATCCCTCTTGGCTGTGTTACCTTCTGGTTCTCCTCTTTCTAGCTATGCTGCTATAGCTAATGCTGCCGAGGTCTCATCCTACAAATTGCAACAACTCCACAAGGGTTAAAGCTCAAGTGTTGGGCCTCCAGCGGCCCCATCGGGCTCCGACCTCAGTGTGAAACCACAGGACTGAACAGGAACCAACTGAGGAACTAAACACAAATAAATCACTGCAGCTGTAAGGGAGGAATGGGACACAAATGCTGTATTCTGTCAATAAATATCTCAACATCGCTAAGATGAAATAAGAGCTTATAAAAGCTGTTAAATATTCAAAATATTTTTGTTTTCCTTCAGATTTAACACAGACACTCTGACTTTATCACTCTGTCTTTAGTAGTTAATTAATAACATATGAAGTATAAAATTAAATATTGAGCTATGCAGAGTGTGTGTCGTCAAATTTAAGGTGTGTCTGTGTTTTTTCTTTCTCTCTGATTGGTTAATATCGCTTAACACTCGGGATTATCATCCCTCCCACAGACATGGATCAATCTTCTGACCTCCTGATGATGGAGCCAAACCAAACACAGCAACAGCTCTCCGGGACCTGTGTTCAGGGACGTTGGTGCATTCCTCCAGGGCTACTTTGACAGGATCTGGCAACCCAGCATGACCCTGAGTGACGGCTGGAATTCGGTCTGTCTGAGACGTACATGAACGCGGAAAGACGTTAATGCAGGGCTGAAAGAGGTTAATGGAGGACTGGTCCCTCTGAGACACACATGTTGTGTGTGTAGAGTTACACACTCCATCATTTAAATCCTCCTCCAGCTCCAGTGTGTGTGCGTGTGTGTGTGTGTGTGTGTGTGTGTGTCTGTGTGTGTGCGTCTGTGTGTGTGTGTGCGTGTGTGTGTGCGTGTGTGTGTGCGTGTGTGTGTCTATGTGTGTGTGTGTGCGTGTGTGTGTGTGTTACACTCACATTTCAGCACCTCATTAATAAAGGCAGAGCCGAACAGTTGACGAGCTGAACGTCTGTTACATCGGATTCACCATCCACAACTAAGCACTTCCTCTGAGCACAGGAAATAGAATCGTACAATAACACACTGCTTTGTGATAAAGTTTTGGCACCCCTGGTTCTCAGGGAACAGACTTTAATAAGACACAATTCCTACACATAGTAGCACACAAAACAAATAACAATAAAAAATGAGCAAAAAAAATGTGGCATGGGAAAATAATTCGGACTTGTTTTGGCTTAGTTTGGTTTTGGTCCTGTGGTGCGAACACATGGCAGAGAGGGCACAGTTCTAAGAACAATGAAAAGTTCCTCCAGTGCATAAGTACCTATGGTTCTCTATTTGGTTTGGATTAAATATAGTTTTGCCTTTGGACTGGTTTAGTTTAGTGTTGGTTTTGGGTTTGGTTTTTCATTCTGTTTGGTTTAGGTTAGTTTGGCTTGTTTTTGGTTTGGTTCATTGTTTGAGGTTTGGTTTAGATTTAGTTAGTGGGTTTTTGACTGGATTGGTTTTAGGTTAGTGTTGGTTTGGGTTGGCATGAGTCCTCACTTGGTTTGGTTTGGCTTAGTTTATAGTTGGCTTTGTCTATAGTTTAGTGTTGGTTTGGCTTGATTTTTGTTTTAGTTTTTCGTTTTGTTTACGTTCAGTTTGTCTTTGGTTTGGTTTATTTTGGTTCGTTGGTGATGGTGTTTCTTCACAAACTATCCTGAATCTATCTGGCTATGAGCTCTCAGACCCAGTGTGTGTTGGATGCAGGATTTGATTGAGTAATGAGTAATTGGTTGTTCTCTGTGAGTTCAGATCTCTCTCATCTTTAACGAGTGATGAGATGAGGAGTGATGGTGGAGCTGTAGAACTCTGAAAACTTTTTATGTTATACAGAGTTAATTTACTGAAGAGATAAAGGTGATCAACAAGGAGGAAACAGGTACGAGAAATTGAATAGGGGAAGAGAAAGAAGGAGAGTTAAAGTGTAAACTGATTAATGGAATAAAGAAAGAAAGAGAAAGAGAGTGTTTGAAAGGAGAACAAATTATTCAATGATTCAAACACTGATGAACAGATGTTCATAACTAAGTGATTCACTGAATCATCACTGAGAGAGTTTAGTGAATCAGATTTATAAATGATTCTCTGATTCAAACATTGAGACCGAAACTCAGATGCTCCAGTGATAAATACAGAGCAACTCTCTGATTTTTAATATAATCTCATCGCTATTAGCTGTAGCACAGATTTGGAAATCAGGGGGGTAACAACTGAAGGTAAGATTAAAGAATGTTTCATCTTATTGTCTCGAACCTTGAACATATTAATAACAGGAAATAAAGAACAGCTCCAAAACGCCGACATCAAACACTCAGTGCTTCCTCTGCCCTCTTCTTCTCTGGATCAGATTTCAGTCTCTCAATCACATACAAACATGAATGATCAGAGGTTATGTCCAATGCGCACACACACACACACACACACACACACACACACACACACACACACACTGGGCTGAGCAGTAATGTGTTAAGTGGTGTGTAAGTGCTCATGTAGAAACTCTGCTGTGGGCTTTTCCTCATTTTCCATTCCTTCACTCATTTCCTGGAATGAAGGTTTTACTGTACAGATCACACACACACACACACACACACACACACACACACACACACAGAGTTAAAATGTTAGCTGCACAACTACTGGGATTTTTAGTAAGTGTTTTGAAATTCTTAAAGTGTGTAATAATAGAGCAACAGCCAGGACATGGACCTACATCCCATCCAGGGCACATTCATGCCCTGAATTCGTGCCCTGTATACTGGGTACAGGTGCCCGAATGCCCATGACCCTCACTGCAAAAAAAACAGGGGTGAAAACACGATCATGCTGAATGTAGCTGAGTTTTTCTGAGGTTTGTGCTTTGTGTTGAGATTTATAATTAATTAGGGAAAGCTGCAAAGCCCTGAGGATCAGAGATGTATCATTGAGTGGCCACGTCCCAAATCACTCAGGAGCCTCTGTTAAATATATCAGCGTAACATCTGCGTACAGACAGGAAACAAAAAGCTCTCGCATGGCAGCGTCTTAAAGGTTTTATAGAAACTTTGCAGACTTTTTTCGAGAGTCTGGAAATGGAACTTGTTGAGAGCGCATGGCGTCACTCAGAGAGAGGACCTGGGGCTATTCAGACGAGTTTAGGGATCTGACTGGTGCCAAACAAGGTCCCCTTGGTACTGAGAGCGACACTGGGAACAGAACACATACAGGATTAAACACGAGGGAAAACAAACTTTTATTTCCTTGCAGACAGCATGAACCAGAGATATTTCATGATTTTTCTGGTAAATAAACATCCATTCTTGCATTTCAGACCTGCAACACATTCCAAAAAAAGTTGGGATGGACGCATAATCTAAATAATGATGTGATTTCAAACAGGTGATTATAATCATGATTTGTTATACTGATTTGTTTGCGATACTGATACATAATAGGCCGAGTCTTTGAGGAGTAAAGATGATCAGAGGATCTCCAGCTTATCAACAAATGTTTAAAAGCAATGTTCCACAAAGAAAGACTGGAAGAGATTTATTTATTTCAGTCCAAACTTTTTCTCATTGGTCTTATTTTAAAATGCATGGACGTCCCTGATAAAGATGTCGTCTTGAAGGCAGCTTATGTTGCTCCAAAATCTCAGGGTATTTTTCTGCATTAATGCTGCATCACAGACGTGGAAATGACCCTTATCAAGAGCCCTGACCCGACCACGTACCATGCCAGAGCCTGGCTTTTTGGACTTCAATTTCTTCCCATATCCATTATCTTTCTAAAAAATGATTTGTGGTACTGATGGGTCTGAGCACAATCCCCATTCCCACTGTATGATGGTCCATCCCAGATCCTCCGAGCCCAGAGAAGCCGACGCCCCTTCTGGACATGGTTATAACATAAGGCTTCTTTTTAGCACAGTAACGTTTTAAGTGGTATCTGTGAATGTAATTCTGTATTGTAGAGCTTGATAAAGGTTTGATAAAGGAATCCCTTGCCCATGTGGTTCTATCAGTTATTGATGAATGACGGTTATTGATGCAGTGCCGTCTGAGGGAGCGGAGATCACCCCTCTTCAGTTTAGGATTTTTAGGAAATTCCTCCAGATTCCTTGAATGGTTTAATGATATTATGCTCTGTAGAGGGAGAAATCTTTCTTTGAGACACTTGTTTTTAAACGTTTCACTAACACGTCCTGTTTTTGGGACTGAAGCAGGTTCTGAATCCTGATGTTCTTATAAACAGTCAGACGGTGATATGATTTCCCGGAGCGTCTCTGTGTAATTCATCATGACCTTCAATCTGACATGTGATGGACGTTCCGCTCATTCTCCGACTCTAAAGACGTTTCTGATTCGCGTCCAAGCTTTAGTCGGGACCATCCGAGAGCCGAGGGAGCGCACATATGGTGTTTGGTTCAGGCCCAAGTCAATTTAGCAGAAGTCCATAGTGAGTGAAGACAGATTATAAGAGGTTATTACACCCCGGTGATCCTCTGTCACCGTCCAGACATCCATCCATCTAAATAAGCCACACTTTCAGGGTTCAGAGGAATCGATATGAAAACAGATCCGCTCCACTGAGCTGTTTGTATTGGCATCGCTGAGCTCCACCTTCGGTCACAGTTTAACCCAGTAGTAAATGGCTTTGAGAAATAACGTCCAGTCAAATATTCATTTATATAAAACATGTCAGTCAGTCTGTCTGCAGTACAGAGACAATCAGAATAAACGAACCTGAGGGAAACCATAAAACAACACGGTCAGGTCTAATCGAATCTAATCAGCTCCCTGTTCTCTGCATTAGAGAAAAAATGTTTATTTAATCTTTGATTTAATCTTTTATTTTATTATTTTATCAAAAAGTGTGTGATATGTGGATATATGTGGAGTGTAACTCCAGTAGGCAATCACACTATTGATATCCAACAGTATTCTGATTCTTATTCTTATTCGATAAGTATATTAAGTATTAAGACACAAACCCGCATGTGGCCAAAAGTATTCAGACACAAAATCACACATGGCCAAAAATATTGAGACACAAACCCACATGTGGCCAGATGACATGGCATGATGTCACCACAGAGCACTCAGTGAGACTCAGTGACCTGTTATCACATCTACTGATACAGAAACATGCAAAAGTATTGGGACACCCCCCCCCACACACGGCTAAAAGTATTGGGGCACATGCCATATTCTCTTTGTTTGCCACATTTCAAGCCCTGTTGTAGTTCCTTTAGGACATGCAGATCTAGTTCTTATTCTTATTATTACTAATAGTCTACCTTTTTTGTCAGACTTTCTTCTTCCATGATTGTTGATTGTTTCTGACTTAGTGATGTGTGCTTATAAACAACATGGCCCTTAGTTTCCTGCTCTGGGGTCCCTCAAAGTGCTGATTTGGCCCCAATGTTGATGAATAACAAATTTAAACCTTGAGAGGGAGACACAAAATTCAGCTCATAAAAGAAGATTGAGTTTGCTCTTTTGTTGCTGGTTGGACCTTGAACACGTGGCCAAAAGTACTGAGACACAAAAACACGTGGCCAAAAGTATTGGGACACAAAACCACATGTGGCCAAATGCATTGCGACTCAAACCAACATGTGGCCAAAATGTTGTGAGTGTTTAGTAGGGATCTGGTACCTTTTAGTTCCTGTATAACCTAATAACATCCGCTGTGTGAGAGTCAAAATCATTCCTAAACATTCTGTCACGTTCATTAGAGAAACCGAAGCTGGAAAAATCATTCCAGGAGGGATCAAACCAGCTCCGAGGGGCTCAGGTTTGTTTTGGCACAGGCATGCGGGTGAGCCTCGACGTCACAAACCCACCTGTGTCCCCTTCACTCGCTCCCTAATTAGGTACAGTTATATCATGTTCTGGTACGGTGCGGAGAGCGGAACGTTTGAGACACTGCCGGCATTATGGGAGCAGGTGGAAGGAAGTCGTGAGTCGGCGTCTCTCGGCTCACGGTGTTTTTATTTCCAGTCGACGTTATGAATAGCCCATCGTTAGGGCAGCGCCAGCTTTCTGCCACGTCAAGGCCTGTTTTCTTTACAGCTGATTGTTTGTAGATCTCAGAGACGCCACTATAAATCCGTCACTTTCCTTCCTCGCTGTTCTACATAAACTTCACACCTCCAAAACCTCGGCGAGGCGGCCCTGCACTAATTAAACGCTCCACTACCGACACCGACACCGAACACTCACACGCTCAGTGTTTGCTTTTTCTGTACGCCGGACAGGAAGAGAGCAAAACCCGCCAGGAACATAAAGAAATACAAAAATGAAAAAGTTCAGATTCCTCACAGTGCAACCAGAAGAAGGAGAGGGAAGGGAATAAAGTTACCAGTTTACTCGCTCCGTTTCCTAACGAGGGGACGCTCCGACCTTCTTTGTTTCTCGAGCGTGAGCTCTGATGTATTTAATCTCAGAAAAAATGCAAAACGGTTAAATATTGAGTACAGAGATAATTATTGGAATTAGCATTTTGATAGTGCTGCTTTAGCCCCGAGCGGAATTCGGCGTCCTCTGGGATGGGGATTCATTTGTTTGGAGTAGGATCTATGAATATTAACGATCAGCCAGCTGTAGCTGCATTCCGTCCCGCCGCTGACCCACTTCTTTATCTGAAACGGAAACTTATACGATGATATATGTTAGGATTTACAAACCAGGTTCTGTAATGATGTAACGCAGCACCCTCGCTCGATTTTATTCCCTCAGAGCTCTCGACTTTCCATTACAGTTCACCCTCGTTATTAATCCCAATCACCCGGAACATAACGAGCTCTGAAACACAAGATCATTCGTTACAGAGCAAATAAAAATAACACAGTGTTTCTTACATTTCCTTTGACTTTAATTTCATTGCAGACAGCATGAACCCGAGATATTTCATGTTTTTTTTCTGGTTGACTTCATTTCATTTGTTAATAAACATCCATTCCTGAAAAAGGGTTGGGACTGGGGCAATTTAGGGCTAATAATGAGATAAAAAAACTAAATAATGATGTGATTTCAAACAGGTGATTATAATCATGATTTGGTCCAAAAGCAGCATCCACAAAAGCCTGAGTCTTTGAGGAGTAAAGATGATCAGAGGATCTCCAGTTTATCACCAAATGTTTAAAACAATGTTCCTCAAAGACAGGTTGGAAGGGATTTATATATTCCTCCCTCTACAGAGCATAATATCATTAAACCATTCAAGGAATCTGGAGGAATTTCCTAAAAGCCTAAACTGCAGAGGGGTGATCTCCGCTCCCTCAGACGGCATCAAGAACCGGCATTCATCAGTAGCTGATAGACCCACATGGACAAGGGATTCCTTTATCAAACCTTTATCAAGCATTTATGTTATAACCATGCCCAGAAGGGGCGTCGGCTTCTCTGGACTCGGAGGCATCTGGGATGGACCATCAGAGTCTCATCTATAGAAGGTCTAAACTAAACTCACGGCCTTTTAGGGAACCTTCAGGTCAGATCTGATGCTCACTAAATCTGGAGCAAGTTTTAATTCATTATAACATTCTGAGTAAGTCTGGTTTAAGCAATACTGAGCACTGAATGTCTCTCTATGACTCTCCTTTGCTGTTTTTCCAATAAAAGCTCAATAAAGATAATGAGAGTTTGACTTTTATTGATTATAAAAGATAAATAAATCAATCAGTCTGTGACAGTATACTCATTTATAATCTTTATTACAGTTATTTAATCCTTAGTGTTTGTTTTTTATGAAGTGCCTGAATGAGTAATAATGTAATAAGATAATTATATAGTAGTATAACAGTATTTGGGTATGACTGCTATAATTATAAACATGTCATCAGAACGTTTGAATTTCTTTAAATAAATAAAGTCGCTGTGTGGTCTGGGTGATTCCTAAGGCTAATCCTAAATGCACTAATTATATCCTGGCACTAAATGAGCTCTGTGTGTGTGTGTGTGTGTGTGTGTGTGTGTGTGTGTGTGTGTGTGTGTGTGTGTGTGTGTGTGTGTGTGCGTGTGTGTGCGTGTGTGTGCGTGTGTGTGTGTGTTGTGTAATGCAGCGGGATTACAGAGCTCTGGCAAATGAACTTCAATTTTACCTCGTTTTGTTTTTCAGGCCAAACTGCTTAAAGTTCAGCGTACTGTGTAGCGTTTATTAAACTTTAAGCTCCCCTGATGTTAAACATGATGTATTTTACACATAAAATATTATCTATCATGTAACATTAGATCTTTTATTTTAGTTTGACCGTACTATAAAGTTTAATTACTGAACTATACGTATGTAAATGTCTATTTTACTAAAATGACTATAATTACCTCTATTTATTGACAGTCTATTAAAATACATTTTAAAGTCATTAATTGAATTCTTAATGAATCTCAGTTTTAGTTTCCGCTTATTTGCACTTCGTGTTTCAAACTATTGTTATATAAACCTTGTTTAGCATACAGTAGAGCAAAATTCAGGGCTTCTCTAATTTGTTTTGTCATAACAAAGCTATCAAATAAAAGCAATAGAATGTGAGAGAGACTGTGCTATAGCGAATAACATCACAGCTGCGAAGATCTACGGTACTCACCTTCAACTTGTGATGTTATTACACACGATTACACACTCCAGATTGTGTTCTGTTGCTCAAGTGCACAGGTACGCATAGTTTAACGTCCTAATTACATTCTGTGAAACTGGACGCCTACCGAAACGGACGTCATATAATAGTTCAGACCGAGATCAGCAATTTTTTTTCTGTCAGTAGGTGTCGCCAGGGTTCACTCGTACTCCTTTTCTGTCATTCAGACCTGAATTAGAAGTAAATAAGACAGGTGTTATTTCCTATTATAATTCTTACGATCTCGGCTGTTAAAGCGAACAGACGTTGAACAGATGGACGTTAAGCAGCGCTTACCTTAACTACACTTTTAAAGTATATTTTATTTCCGTGTATTGTTATGTACTTATCATTACGTTTTATGTATGTTATAACTGTTATGGGATAGTTTTAACTTTCTTTTCTTTAAACGTTGTCGTGTGAAACTTGCCTATGGCTTTTTGTTCAGAAAGTGGAGTGAGAAATGTTCTGCTCAGCAGCGATGCTTCAAACGATTAATGAGTAAAACATTTAACAGTAAAACCTTTGCCAGTTTTGTTTGGGTTTAATGTGAGAGCAGAATGTTCTCCTCCGGGTTTAAATCTGAACTCTGACCAGATCCAAACATGAGTCTGATGATCTGAACCATTTTCTCTACAGTGTTGAATAAAACCATCTGGATGTTCTTCTGTAGTAGCAAGCTTTCTGTTTTATTCTCTGTAATGTTCTCCTGTTCTCCAGAGCTTTAATGGATCGAGCTCAGAGGTAACAGCAGCTGAAAACCCCATCACAGCTCTTCCTCCATGCTTCATCATGACGGACGTACGGTCACTTCTCACCAGGTCTTTAGAGACACCTCATAACCATACGACTCAAATCAGGACTCCAGTACAACTGCTTTACTTTTACAGTGGAGTGATATTTATTTATCTATCTATTTTCTCCTACTTTCTCTTTTTTTACTGAACTAGTAGGAGCCTCTGTAAGGCTTTGTTTTGTTTGTTTTTATTAATTAGTTCACCTCTATTTGTCTTTTTATTTATCTTTCATTCATCTTTTTGTTCTATCATTGTGGAATTATTTTATGTGTCCCCTAGTACTTGCTTTCTCCCTTTTTTATTATTTATTGTTCATATTTTTTTTTCTGTTTGTTCTTTTTACTTTTTTCAGGAACCCAGCACCTTTTAATAAATAGTTCAGAACTTTAGCTAATAAAGTAAAAGCCTATAACCTAAAAATAATAATAATAATAACCTAATATCCTAATAACCTAAGACAATAGTCTGATTTCTGCTTTTATCTGATTTCTAAGTCTTGTTTTCTGAGGCCATTTCTTTTTGTCTGGGTGTATCGTCTAAAAAGGTGCTCAGATGTTTGCACATGCCAGAGTTGATGTCTAATTTTTTACCTGAATGTGTCGTAGTTAATGTTTACAGAAACAGAAGATAAATAACTACTCATCATGAAACAATGCAATTACACGAAAATAGGTGTCATAGTTATTAATTACCTTCATTTAATTAGAATTTTAAAAGCTTTTGTGATTATGTGATTGAAGTTTTAGTCTTCCATGGATGACCCTAGCCCAGGATGTGAACCCAGGTCCTCAGGGGAGGCTTTTTATAGAAGCTAAATCCTACAACACGATTAGAAATGATAAAACTGTAAAATATTGATATCAGAGATCACAATCAGACCAAGTAATATGATTTTGAATGTCTGTTATTTTCAAAGGTCAACCTGTGCTTTGGGGTGCCAAAATGTTTTAGGAGTCACGTTTGGGCCGCTAGAGGCCAGCGTTGACTCAGTATGGTGGCGTGAGCACACACAGCGCAATCGCGCATTCATCCACCTGTTGGTGGGTCTATGTAAGCACACCTTTGGGCTCACGCAGGGGCCCTCACACGGAACGGATTTGAGCGCTGTTCTTTGGGTGAGGGACAAAGATAGGCTGGTGATTTGAAGATCGCCAGTCGGGGCAGTCTGGAGGCTACCCGGTACGTTAGGGCTTAGAAATCAGCGTAGGGCGAGCTCTTCTGGCGCCCACTAACGCCGGACTTCCTCGGCTGCTTTTCTGGGCTCGCTGGCTGCTCCCTCTCGCGCCCTCACCCCCCTTCCTCCTTCGGCTCAGAAAAGGACGCTGAGCTGATTCTCAGTCTCGGCCTTTTCCCCCCCGCATCCGTGCCATGCGAACTCCTTAAAAGCGCTAGAAGGAGCGTGGCATGGACGTGGGGTGGAAAAGGCAGACACTAGAAAAGGCAAAAAATATTTGCATAAAACGGTAGATTGGTCTTGTTAAAATTTATAAACAAACTACAGAGAGTAGCAAATAGAATGCGGTCCAACACAGGAGAATGAACATCAGCGACTGCACTGGGTATCTTCAGGAGTATGACTTACTTACCCATTTACAAAAGCTGAGCATTTAAAAAAAATATCACATCAGTGTAGGAAGCCAGCTACTTCACAAATAAACACTGACTTTTTTATTTAAATAAACAATAAAATAAATAAATAAATGTGGCAGTAATTAAGCTGTACTGCAACTTCATCATCCAGAAATGAGCTAAAATGATCTCCGTTCGCTGCAGCTCAAATAAAAACACAGGAACATGAAATAACGAGGCAATTAATTAAGATAGGAGACAAAGAGAAAAGGAGAGAGTTAGTTAGAGAGAGAGAGAGTTTGTTCTGCTGCATGAATGATTTTATAAAGGAAATGATGTTAAAGCTCTCAGTTGAGGCTCCTCCTAATTAGAAATTAAAAGATGAGTGAATGTTAATGAGCTGCTGCTCACATGTTCCTTATTTCATCCTAATTCATCGGGAACAGAGCGCAATAAATTATGACTTTAATTAAACATCAAATGCAGCTCTGAGAATAATAAAAAAAAGATCTTATTTTAACACTAAATCCTCTCACTGCTCCGGCCCAAACCCACACAAACCTACTCAATAAGGACCTTACTTAGGGCACCGCTTTAACATCAGCCTTTAGATTTACTTTATTTATTCTTTTTATCCCCCTGTTTTTTGTTCTTTCATATTTTCTGCTCTTTTCTTTCATCTGTTTTAATTGACTTGGGTGCATTTTAGATGATCCTTATCCTTTCCATACTTATTTATCTATCTATTTTCTTCTACTTTCTATTTTTTCCTATCTTTTACCCCTCTTTCATTCATCTTTTCATTCTTTCATTGTGAGATTATTTTATTTGTCCCCTAGTCCTTGCTTTCTTCATTTTTTATTATTTATTGTCCCTCATTTTTTATTTATTTATTTCTGTTTGTTCTTTTTACTGTTTTCAGGAACCCAGAATATTCTCATCAGTAGCCCAGGACTTTACCTAATAAAGTAAAAGCCTATAACGTAAATAACCTAAGACAATAACCTGATTTCTTTTTTATTACTTTTAAAAATTCCCTGTTGTATTGCAGATATAATTGCTGTGAGTGTAAGTTTTTATTTTGATTTTTTTATCAAATTGAAAACCTAATTACTTTATTTCTATTTAAATGTATTGATTAATTAAAAATCTAATTTATTTTGGATTATTTTGAATGTTTTAAATTAATGTATTAAATTAAAATCCTAATTTAATTAATCCCTTTCTTTGCTCACCTTTTCACTTTTAAGTTTAAGGTTAAATATATCTTTTTTATTATTTTTTATTTTCTAAATTAAATTAATACTTTAGTTTGCTAAGTTTTTAAAAGAGTTGTTATTACGTTAAAAAAATCTTTATTACAATTCTTAACTGATAAATTTCTTGTTAAAATAAACCCATTTTTTCTTGAGTAAATAAAACATTTATCTTATTATTAAAACTATTTTACCCCTCTTTCATGAACTGTTTTGTTCTTTCATTATAGGATTCTTTTGTTTGTCTCCTAGTCCTTGTTTTTTTTTTTTGTTATTTATCATCCCTCATTTATGTTAATGATTATTTCTTTTGGGTCATTTTGCTTTTTACATTCTTTCTCTCTCTGTTTCTCTTTTTGTCTTAATTCAGTTCCTTTTTAATCTCTTTCTGCTCCTTTTTTATTTCCAAGAAGAAATTGAAAAGTTATTTTATGGGTCTCAGTAGAGACTATAGTACAGAACTGTGTGTGTGTGTGTGTGTGTGTGTGTGTGTGTGTGTGTGTGTGTGTGCGTGTAATGGAAAAGAAGGACACCCCCCCCCCCCCCCCCGTTGGGACAGGAGGTAATTATGGTTTTAGATTAAAATCCTCCCACTAATCACAAATCCACTA
>JAJAGP010001410.1:0-37500 GCA_025084515.1 Ancistrus triradiatus
TAGGAGCTGAGCTAGCCTTCTCTAATGTCTGGATGCGCGCCTCTAAAACTACAATCTTCTCCGTCAGACTGGCTACAAGCCTACACCTATCAGAAGTAAAATTTACACTAATGACGAAGAAAGAATAGCTAAACATGCCACACTCGGCACAGGGAACAAGCACAGCAGAAGCCATGTTAGTACAATTAATTAAAGGTACTTAGCTTCGGGTGGTGTTGTGGGGTGCCGAGTGACGATCTGGTTCAGCTGCAGCCGATGGTCCAATGCAATGCTCGATTAAAGCGTTAATACAAGTTAATACAAAACGTCACAAAAAACTAAGTCTCAGAAAGAAGGTGGGAAAAGACTGTAAAAAAGTTATAAAAACACACACTACTGCGAAAGAAGACGCAACTCTGGTAACTAGCTAATGGCTACAAACACAAGCCGGTATACCTGTAAAGTTACTAAATAACCATTAGTGGCAAAAAAATATAATCCGCCGGTACGAGAATAAAATAATTAAGATGTTGTAAAAACCTACTATATATATGATTATATATGATACAGATGCGATCGGGAATTAAAATAGTTCAAAGGCAATAAGCTGCTAACAGCTACGAAACGGCATGCGTCCTGTGTGTAACCGCGGCGAATCAGTCTGGGTTGCCAGATTCTCGCAATCCTTGCGTCAGTTCTCTCAGCGTTCTCTCAGCCGTGCAGCAGTAGCCACGTCGGAAAAGCTAACGTCGGCTTGGAAAAAGCTGTGGAGAGCTAACACTGACTGGAAAAGCTAAACGCCAGCCTAGACCAAAACACAAAATGGGCGGAACTGCAAACAGAAGTACACAAATGCGGACGCAGCCATGGGAACAAAACAGAAGCTGCACACGAGTGTTCAGGGTGGACAGAACTGCAACACGAGTATCCAATGCAGATGAGACCACAGCACAGGTAGTCCCAAGCGGAACAAGGAGCAAACAAAATCCCACACCAAATGCTCGGGAATAACCGAGACAGTGTTACCGTGACAGCCCTTGGGAGAGCAGAGCTTATAAAGAGCTCTAGCCGGCTGTACGCGGTTGGCCAGTAATCAAAAATAACAAGGCCCAAGTGAGTCTGTGGCCATCTTCCTTCTGCAAGGCATTGTGGGCGATGTAGTCCGTAGTTTCGCCCATGGGCAAAAATACCAGATTCTGGCCGCGGATCATATCATATATATAGGGGTGTGTGTGTGTATGTGTGTATGTGAAAGCGTGCTATTTAGACTACTATCATTAACAGTAGGCAAAAATTATAATCTACAGTACTTACAAATGTTAGCTTACAAGTATTTGCCTTTATGCAAGCTCTAAATGACGTTGATAAATTTAACCTGTGTTTTGTATGTTTGACAGGACAATGTGTACTGGAGAAATCATCCTACATCTCTCTCCTCTAACCCTTTTCACCTTCCCCAGCAGGCTGTTCAATTACAGCCTGCTGTGCCCCACCTTTATAAACCCACATTTTTGTTCACTTCCTTGTCTGTTCTCTGCACACCTCACACACTCTGGTTTCTTGGCTCATGGTTCCCATCATGTTTCATCTTTGGTTTGTGGGTTATCCATTTCTACTTTTTGTTTCCTGTATTGTTCAATGTGTCCTGTATGTTATGTGTTAGCCTAGCCCTTTGTTAGTGTAACCTGTCTCTATTTGTTTTAGCACTCCTCTTTGCTTTAGTATTGTCTGTGTGTAGTGGTACTAGCACTGAATGTTTGTATTAGCATACTAGTCATGGTAGCATTTGCCATTTGTCTGTACTGTGTCATGTTTCTGTGTTAGTGTTACTGCTAACCTCTTTTCCCATTGTTAGTATTAGAACCTAGTTGTCTGTTGGGATGAGCTCTATGTTACGTGGAGGTCTCAAAAAGCAGACGATTATGCAGAATCCCAGTTCCAACAGAAAAAGGTTTATTACAAAATCCAACTAAAAATCAACAGCACTCTAGTGACTGAAGCAATGCAACACAAGCCACCAGACAATAATGATAATCACCAGAGGTAATAATAATAATAATAATAATAATAATAATAATAATAATAATAATGCTAATATGAATAATGATGGCAAAATAGTAATAATGAGAATAGAACCCGAGATAGAGCTAATAATAATAACAAAATGGGAACAGCAACAATGACGAGAAAGGAACAGCTACCCCGAACTAAGAGGACTAAATAGTGTTCTTAATCAATAACAAAAACGCGATTCAGGTGCGGCCATGGCCATCTTGCCTTCGTGTGGGATTGTGGGCGATGTAGTTCCGATCCGCCCACAAAGGAAGCATCAAGCTTCGGCTGCGGCACGTAACACTCTGTCTGTTTATAATATAACTGTGGCTGTTATCTTATCACTCTTGCCTGTTTACCTTAGCCTCCCTGCATGTTTTCACCTATTCTGTTTGTAGTTATCCACTATGTTAAATGTCAAATAAAGCATTTACACTTGTTACGGTTCGCCATATAAAAACGAAGATGAACCATATTAAGCAAAATATAAATTGGTTGGAACCCAAGTGCAGTTAGCTCCAGTTGGTAATTATAACTAAAATAAAACTAAATAAATGAAAAGAAACAAAACCGAGGAAATAAATAATGAATAAAACTAAATAAAAGAAACTGCACGCCGTAAGCGTAAAGTACTGCTATTCACAGCACGCTTACGCCGTGCCTCCGGTTGTGCAAAAAGCCCGACCGGAGCTTCCACGATCTCGTGCCGCTTCAACCGCGATTAAAACGTGGCCGCGGAAGTGTGGCACGGTCACGGGGAATGAAGAGGAAGTGGCTAGAAAACACAACGTCCTCTTCAAAGGCGATCGGGGACTAAATACACGCAGCGAGGGGGGGGGGGCGACGGCGTGAGAAAAAAGGTTGGTGGGATCACGGCAAAGAGCTGCCAGAGCAGCCCGGTAAAAGTAAAAAAATAAGAAACAAATAAAAAGCTGACCCTACCCTATCTAGGGCCCTACCGTTACCGAGCTGCCTTCTGGTAGCCCCTGTCTGAGTGTCTTGATACCCCCAGAACGATACCTGTGTCCCTTGAAATAAAACAAAACAGAAATAAAACGCAGTACGAGCAATGCAGGCAGCAGCAAGTGCGTGTGTGTGTCCTTCGCGAACCGGGTGCATCTGAAAGTCTTAAAGCTTAAATAGAGGCTCAGCCACCTGAAAGTCATCAGAATAAGTGCCCTAGCTTCTTCCTCGATTGCTCCAAAGTCCAGCGGATCACCGCATATGTCTATGACCGGATCGCCCCCTGGCGGCAAGGAAGAGTGCAAAGTCCAATCTCCCGGCGATCCGTGACATAACCCCCCCCCCCTCAAAGGAGCCCGAGACGAAGCCAGGGCTCCTTAACAGGCCCCTCAGGCCCACTTGTCCGGTCAGGGGGCTTCCTCTCCGTGCGAAGTCTGGGGGGGAACGAGGTAACCAAGCTGTTTCGCGTGTCTTTGGCCTTCCTCCAATACCCGACTCCACGAGAGCACACAGTCTCTGGAAAGGCCTCTCGGGAACCGATGACCTCTGGCAAGGCCTCTTGCACATCCACAGGATCACTCGCCCTCGACACGGCTACTGGATCAGTTGCCCTCGGTACTGGCCCAAGAACACTCGCCCTTGGTGCTGGCAAAGGAACACTTGCCCTCGGCACGGCTACTAGATCCACTGTCACCCTCGGTGCTGGCACAGGATCAGTCGCCCTCGGTGCTGGCACAGGATCAGTCGCCCTCGGTGCTGGCACAGGATCAGTCGCTCTCGATGCTGGCACAGGAAATCTCGCCCTTGGCACAGCTGCTCTATCCATTGTCCTCGGTGCTGGCACAGGTACACTCGCCCTCGGCACGGCCACTGGATTCGTCACCCTCGGTGCTGGCACAGGAACCCTCACCCTCGGCACGGCTACTGGATCCGTCACCCTTGGTGCTGGCACTGGAACTGCCGCCCTCAAACCTGGCACTGGCACTAGTGTCCATGGCACAGGAGTGGGCACTAATGTTCATGGTACAGAAGTTGGCACAAATGTCTGTGAAGCGATTGTCTGTGGAGCGGGAATCGGCACTAATGTCCGTGGCGTGAATGTTCGTGGAGCGGGTATCGGGACTAATGTCCGTGGCGCAAATGTTCATGGAGCTGGTGTCGTCACGAATGTCTGTGGTGCCGCATACTCAGACATAAAGCTAGCGGATTTGGCAACTAAACTATACAGTGCTATAGGTTCTCTAACTGAGCTAGCGAGCTCAGACATACCACGACGAGATGCTATCGGCTCAACAACTGAGTTAGCGAGTACAGAAACACACATTTTTGATGCTAATGGCTAATTTTTGAAGCTAGCGTGCTCAGAAACACCATGACGAAATGCTCTTGGCTTAATAACTGAGCTAGCAAAGTCAGAGACATCAAAATCCACCGCTATCGGCTCTGACGCGGAGCTAGCAAGGTCAGAAACACGAATATCCACCGCTATCTTCTCTTTGACTGAGCTAGCATGTTCTGAATTATCATAAAAAGACGATATCGGCTCAATAACTGAGCTAGTGAGTTCAAAAATACCCGACGAGACGCTATTGGCTCAACAACTGAGTTAGCGAGTACAGAAACACCGCGACGAAACGCCCTAGGCTCAATAACTGAGCTAGCTTGTTCAGAAACAAGAAAACGAGAAGCTATCGGCTCTATAACTGAGCTAGCTTGTTCCGAAACAGGACACAGAGAAGCTATCGGCTCAATAACTGAGCTAGCTTGTTCCAAAACAGGACACAGAGAAGCTATCGGCTCAATAACTGAGCTAGCTTGTTCCAAAACAGGACACAGAGAAGCTATCGGCTCAATAACTGAACTAGCTTGTCCAGAAACATGACAACGAGAAGATATCGGCTCAATAACTGAGCTAGTGTGGTCAGAAACATGAACATCTACAGCTATCGGTTCAAATACTGAGCTAGTGTGGTCAGAAACACGAGTGTCCACAGCTATCGGCTCAAATACTGAACTAGTGTGGTTAAAAACACGAGTATCCACAGCTATCGGTTCAAATACTGAGCTAGTGTGGTCAGAAACACGAGTATCCACAGCTATTGGCTCAAACACTGAACTAGTGTGGTCAGAAACACGAGTATCCACAGCTATCGGTTCAAATACTGAGCTAGTGTGGCCAGAAACACGAGTATCCACAGCTATTGGCTCAAATACTGAACTAGTGTGGTCAGAAGCCGGACTATCAGACGTTACATGCGCTCGCCGACGCTTGACTAAAGTGGTCCGGCTGCTGGCAAGCTGGGGATCTAGCATATGACCAGCCAAAGCAGACCGGACAGGGCGAGTGATAAACTCCGGCTTAGAGTTATCATAGAGACCAAACTGGTCCCACAGCTCACTCATGAGCTGATCATACATCCCCAATAACAACCGGGACCAGTTGGCCTCTGCCCAGTCAAGCGCTGGACCTGTAAGACGCCAGTTCACAAACACGAGGCGCTCCAACTCAGTGTAGTGTGGGAAGTGGTGTAGGTAAACTGAGCACTGCTGAAAAATTCCCCACATTGACTGGGGTCAACGTTAATTTTTTTCGGCATCTCAGTTTGCGTTAACTGGATCAGATTAACGTGAATACCTGCCGTCTCCTTTGTTTGGCGGAGTATTCTGTCACGACGGGTTTGCACGGGAGGCAAGGAGACAAACGCAGGTTCTACCGTAATAACCATAATGCTTTAATACAAAATAGGATACAAACAAGACCCCAGGTTCGCTAAATAGCGCATATACAGACTAAACGAAGCCCAAAACACAGAATATACAACCTAAACCGGGCTTTATCGTAAATTAACATAAACAGCTGGCTTACCAGCGAAACAAGGTTACCAACGCGAGAGTACCGCGTACTTCGAAAGTAAACCGGCCGGATCACACGCTGCAACAGACACGAGGAAAACATCCAAATAATACTCCGCATTGAGGGAGAGCTAGGACACTGCTTAAATAGAGGCTCGGCCACCTGAAAGTCATCAGAATAAGTGTCCTAGCTTCTCCCTCGAGTGCTCCAAAGTCCAGTGGATCACCGCATATGTCTATGACCGAATCGCCCCCTGGCGGCAAGGAAGAGCGCAAAGTCCGATCTCCCGGCGATCCGTGACAAAGTGCAGTTTCCAGAGTTAGGTGAATGTAAACCAGAATATTCAGAATACAGGAGTAGTTTGCAGGTGGTAAGATGTATTCTGAATATTCACTGTATATTCTGAATATTCACTGTATATTTCATTTGAAAAGAGACTTCTCTTTCCTGAAGAAACAACTCATGTGGCATCAGGATATAAGGAGTGCCAGTGGTGCAGTAGTGGGTAGAGTTTAGTGTTGTGTGTTAATGTTGGCTTTCCTGGAAAACTGAGAGGTTGGAGTGAATTGAAGGGTTAGGGTTAGGCCTACAATCAGGAATCTTTGTGACTTATCATACGCATGTATGTCTTACCTATGGTGTTTTATGGTGTCTTATCAAACATATGAGATAATGAGGTTAGACTGTATATTTGTTTATGCTTACTCATACATTTAATCATTTAACTAGCTATTTATCCATAATAGGTCTAATATTAGAATAAGTGATCAGATGTGGTAAATTTCATTAATATTTCTGGTAATTGTACGTATCTGTATTTGTGCAAAGCATGTTCCAGTGAATAATATGATGTGCACTGCAGACAACATGATATGGGCAAGGAGTTATTGGTAATTTGTCAGACTAAGTCAAGGAGCTCAGGACAGCCATGGAGCCATTACCACTATTATTGTATTATCCATTCTACAAACTTCAGGGTAGATAAGTATCACAGTTAATATACTTTTTCAAGAACATTCACTGTTAAAGTTATGAAAATATAAAGCACCTTGCAAATCTAGTCATGATCCAATATGTGAGAGTGGTAGCATAGTCATTTAGTACTGGACTATGGACCAGAAGGTCCAAGGTTCAGAATTCACCTCTGCCATGCTGCCAATGTTGGGTACTTAAGCTTGGATTGTAAGATTGTATCAATGTAAGTTGCTCTGGATAAGGGCATCTGCTGAATGACATAAATATATACAATGATATAAAGGTATAAATATTATCCTTTTTAGTAGGAAAATGAAGAGTAATCATTTTGTGTCCATATTGCTTTGCATTTTTTCTTTACTATAAATATGCTGCATACAAATTAAGCTCTCACACACATAAGTTCAAGGTTCATTTATCAAGTTATGGGACCTAATTAATGAGGGAGCAAAACAAATAGCTTTTTAATCATCTACAATATCAGTAATGAGTTAGTTAACAATTTAATTAGGTTTGAAAAGCATTCTAAAGCAATTACCAGCTGTACCTAAGGTCATGGCTATGATTTTGCAATTGGGTGTAGGAACTCGCAGACTTCTCATGTTAATCAGTCAGAAAATTCTGCCTTACTTTGCTAATCTCTGGCTAATGAGGCAATATGACACAGCCAAAATGATTTGATTTATGTCAGCTTCTTAAAAAATGATTACACCTATCTAGGTGTGAGAGTGCCCTGTAGTGCCCGATGATACAGGCACGTGGAGGCCACGCTCAATACTGAGCCTAATTTTGACTTGTTTTAAGGATATTACATCAAAGTTGGATCAGCCTGTAGTGTGTTTTTTTCCACTTTAATTATGTGTGTGACTCCCAATCCAGGCCTCCATTGGTTTAATGAAATATTTCATTCATCAGATCTAGTATGTTGTTTATTTGAGTGTTCACTTTACTTTTTTAAAATCAGTGTCTATATATATATATATATATATATATATTAATATATATTAATTATAATTGTAACTGTGATCGCTGGATCTCCTCTCTTTACCTCTTCCCCCAAGGTCGTAACTTTACAACATCTTGGAATTCAAGGAGACCCTACAAACATCTGGACAAGATCTTAATACCCCCCTAAACCCCCCCCCCCCCACCTTGACTCCAACGGAATTGGACGGTCTGTTCAAACAAGACATCAACCTTTGACATCTCCCATCATAAACAGCGAACATTGGCTAATTTTGAAAGCGGTAACTCGCCTTTCATCCTTACAGACCTGTGATTGTTGGCAGAAGATACACGTCTAAATCAAGTTGGGTCACAACAAAACCAAAAGAATAAACGGTTTCCTGACCCCACACAACACTGTTGAACCCTCATCTGTGCACAGCCTTTTGTAAGTCCCTTATCACCCAGGTATCAGTGGGGCGCCAGCAGACAGCACTGGATTTAACATACCAAGAAACGGATCCGTCGTCCTGTAAGAGGCACAAACTCTAATAAGTGTATTAATCTCCTGATGGGAAAAGTCTATCTTCATCGAAACGTTTTTATTACAGAACAAATGACATTGGCTTCCTAATGAGTCCAAATATGCCATATTCATTTGGATGATTCATACAAAGAAGTGGATCAAGGATATTTCGTCATATCCACACACACATTATATACATTGTTACTGAACTGTCACATATCTACTCAGTTAATGTTTTAGTATAATGATCTTTCTCTTATTTTTCAATTCTTAAAGTGATCCCGGTTGATTATTAGAAGTAACAGCTTTTGCCTATGTGTATTGATCGCTCGGGTTTTTTTTTTTTCTTGTTCATACTCATAAAAGAACGATGTGAAGTTATTTACAATATACCGCTTTCTACCTCTTGTATTAATCATAGTATTGTTTTAGTTTTAAAAGTATAGTAAAATGCCTGGCGCTGTAGTTTTAGAATGCTTTTAAACGATGTTTCTAAGTTATCAATTCAAGGTGCTTTTGATCATCTGAAAACCTTACAACGAAGTTCTGCATCTTCTAAACTTGTAACTTTGAGGATTTTTTTAGTTAGTGTGTGATACTTTTCAATCTCTTTATATATCGTAGGAATATTATTTAATCCAAGTTATACGTCTGTGGCTTATGGTGAAATAAGGCAACCAACCGCGATAGGAGAGCTTTACTGAGGAGTCAGCTTCTCATTGTGGCTAAGTAAGGGCAACTCCTTATGTCCCGCCCCCTGAGCGGGAGCATTCAAAAGCAACCGGGACGACCGAGAAGTTTTAAGTTAAACTTCAAATTCGTGTGTAGTCTTGTGTCTTTATGTTCTTTATGTTTTTCCTTTTTGTAACGTTTTTGATTATTCATTTTACCCAAGTTTTCGCATTTACTTTAAAGTTTCCTGTATACAGCAGTCTTAAGTAGTTCGGTATCGCTGAACTAGAAGATAGTTAAAAGACCAACCAGACTCTAAGCTCGACCATTTTTGTACCATCCAAGTTTTTCAAGTTTTTGTTGAAGCTCGTGGTGTTAGAAACGCACCAACTCCACCTTTATCTGTGGCCAAGATAAATCCTGAGTTGTACGCATGCGAGACGCCGAGTACGCGTGAAGCCCTCAGCATAAATCGGGAAGGACGCCATTTTAAGTCACCAAGTCAACGTTGTCAAACCATCGGCAAGAACCCAAAGAGCTAAACCGCTCAAGAAGCCGGGTCAGAGTTACGGTGTGCCAGACGGACGCTAAAGCTCCCCAATATCGTGCCTTTGGACGGCTGGACCAGGGTGGAATGCCCCGAACCACTCGAGTGACCTTCCAGGCGAGTACCATTTATGGCTTTTCTGGGTCCCCTAGTGCTCGGGTCTTAATTTGTTAAATCTTTAAACCACGCTTCATCATAGACTTATTCACGCCTAAGTAACTTAACATACTATCCACACTCAACGTAATTAAGGTTACCAGTAGCATTGCAACGTCAGTAATTATTGCGCGACCGATAAGTTACATAGAGTCATCTTGGTTTCTTGCCATTATTCCCTGTTCTCCATGCTGTGATATATACATGTTCATCGTCATTTTATGATTTTAACTCTGTGATACACTCGTTATTACATTAGATAATCTGTTGGTATTGCCTTGTTTGTAGTTAATAAACGTGTTTATAAAACCTTTTGAGTTTGCCGCCTGGTTTGAGAGCTCATTCATTCATTCAAAGGTCGAGAAAACTACTTGGAATTCACTATTCAGAACTAGACTGATCAAGTTTGTTGCTTCTTTTTCCTGGTTTCCAGATCGGCCAGTGAATTATTTATACTTATCATTAATCGATTTGGTGGTGCCTCGATTTCTTAATTAATTAATATATGTTTTAATTAACAAAGTTTAATTAAAAATTTATCCAATTAAAGTGTAGTCTTAGTTCGCTACAATATATATATATATTATATTATATTATATATACAGTGCCTTGCAAAAAGTATTCGAAGTATTCGGCACCCTTGAACTTTTCAAACTTTTGCCACATTTCAGGCTTCAAACATAAAGATATGAAATTGTAATTTTTAGTTAAGAATCAACAACAAGTAGGACATAATTGTGAAGTGGAACGAAATTTATTGGATATTTTAAACTTTTTTAGAAATAAAAAAACTGAAAAGTGGGGCGTGCAAATTATTCGGCCCCTTTACTTTCGGTGCAGCAAACTCACTCCAGAAGTTCAGTGAGGATCTCTGAATGATCCAATGTTGACCTAAATGACTGATGATGATAAATAGAATCCACCTGTGTGTAATCAAGTCTCCGTATAAATGCACATGCTCTGTGATAGTCTCAGAGTTCTGTTTAAAGAGCAGAGAGCATCATGAAGACCAAGGAACACACCAGGCAGGTCCGAGATACTGTTGTGGAGAAGTTTAAAGCCGGATTTGGATACAAAAAGATTTTCCAAGCTTTAAACATCTCAAGGAGCACTGTGCAAGCGATCATATTGAAATGGAAGGAGTACAGACCACTGCAAATCTACCAAGACCCCGCCGCCTCCCTCTAAACTTTCAGCTCAAACAATGAGAAAGCCTGAATCAGAGATGCAGCCAAGAGGCCCATTATCACTTTGGATGAACTGCAGAGATCTACAGCTGAGGTGGGAGACTGTCCATAGGACAACAATCAGTCATACGCTGCACAAAGCTGGCCTTTATGGAAGAGTGGCAAGAAGAAAGCCATTTCTCAAAGATATCCATAAAAAGTCTCGTTTAAAGTTTGCCACTTTTTGGCCACAATGCAAAATGTTATGTTTGGCGTAAGAGCAACACAGCTCATCACCCTGAACACACCATCCCCACTGTCAAACATGGTGGTGGCAGCATCATGGTTTGGGCCTGCTTTTCTTCAGCAGGGACAGGAAAGATGGTTAAAATTGATGGGAAGATGGATGGAGCCAAATCCAGGACGATTCTGGAAGAAAACCTGTTGGAGTCTGCAAAAGACCTGAGACTGGGACGGAGATTTATCTTCCAACATTACAATTTCATATCTATATGTTTAAAGCCTGAAACGTGGCAAAAGGTTGAAAAGTTCAAGGGAGCCAAATACTTTTGCAAGGCACTATATATATATATATATATATATATATATATATATATATATATAGATATATAGATATATATAACCTAATACATGTGTTTGGACTGTGGGAGGAAACCAGAGTACCTAGAATAACCCCACACAGACATGGGGAGGATATGCAAATTCCACACAGAAAGGACCCAGAATGCTCCACCTGGAGATCAAACCCAGGACCTTCTTGATGTGAGGCAACAGTGCTACCCACCGTGCCTCCTTGACATATCAATATATTCATACTATATAAATATACAATATTTTTCTTGCTGTTGCTTTTTTATATGACCAAGTTATGCATATAACTGTCAAATGTGAGCTATGACTTTTTAATGAGTTTAGTCTTTCTCTACACTTTTGGAAATCAGCCCCAGGAAATGCCTTTGGAAAGTGACCAATTAGCATCCACCAGAGAAGTGCCACAGGGAAAGGCACAGTTTCTCTTGCATGAACTGCTAAGACACTCAATTCTATCCCTAGAGCAAATCTCATTTATGTAGTGTATCTCAGTGTCCTCAAGACAAGGTCTAAAATGACTGTCTGTGAACTCGAACTCATGCTTCATTCATCACACTCAGTCTTCTCTGTAAATACAGATATCATTTGAAGCTTGTAGTTGGCACCCCTTTATTATGTCAATGTTTGGAACATGTCAGAATTTATTATGTATATGTCTTATAAATCATATCCCTGTCTAATCATGAATACAAGTTTCACACATACACACATAACATAATATTGATATTCATTTATATGCTTTAAAAAAACTGAGGTAGGATATAGTACAATGACCACATTAATCAGGTGAAAGAAGGAAATATTGGTATTTCTTAATCGTCCAGCCACTATTTTATCCAATGGGCTACTACTGCAGTTATTTTGGCATTAAAATGTAGTTATTGTCCAACCACTTACAGATTATATTTTCGTTGCATATTCAAAAGTCAAAACAAATGTGTACATGAACAATTCCCACAATCGTTGCTTCTACTGTCCATTCGTATATTTCCTATATTCTGCATATGTCAGGAGGAGTATAATGTATAGGACAAACAAAATATCATATCAATCTTTCAGGAACAGAGCTATCATTTAATTTACTGTCGTCACCTCTAACAGGCCTTTACATTCTTGAACACACTGCAGTATATAGAGCCAGGTTATAATACTTAACACCATATCAAGTTGCCTATCACTGCCAGAGTTGACCTTATTATTGTTCATTTTAAAGTAATATTACTGTTTATTTCTGATCATTTCAACTCGCTATCTTCAAGACCTATTTGTCTATCAAGTTTAACAATTCCTTATAATGCTCTTTCAGTTTTGTTACAGTGAGCTCGAAGTAACCTACTTCTTTTTAGTTTATTTATTTTCCCCAAACATGATTAAGCTGGACTAAAACAGCTTTCCTTCAGGTAATGGGCAAAATATCTTGTGGTCAGGCATATAAATTATTAGTGTACTACTGTTGCCATAAATGTAATTTAACTGATAATTCCAATCTGCCTTTATTTTAGCTTTTGGTGATGACTATCTTTGATGATATACTTAAGACAGTTTGGGTTTCCATTGAGAAAATGCATTTATACTCAAATTAAGAGTGTGCTGCATGCATCATTTTTGAGTGGGGACTCCGTGTAACTAACTATAGACCAAAATTATTCCAAATATCCTGCTACTATGGGGTAATAAAGAGCTGGTCTGTCACTGTCTATGAAAAATCAGGAGTAGAATACAAGCACAATACATTGCCTTTACACTGATGCCTATAACTCATCTTAGAACAATGCACCCAATAAAAAAAACAGCCAATCAAACTCCCCCCAAAATTTTCCAATTACTGCTTTTTATTATAAGGATGAGGAATTTCCCTGATTGGATGTCATCACACATGTAGACAGGGTACCAAACATAAAGTAATACAGTGGTGCTTGAAAATTTGTGAAAGTTTTAAGAATCTTCTATATTTCTGCATAAATATGACCTAAAACTATTAGGGGTTACGCTCTGGCCGCAAGTGGCCATGGCTGACCCCTCATGGCGGCGTGAGAACTCTTAGCGCGATTGTGCAGGTGCCAATCTAATTTGGCTTTTTGCATGAAAGTGGCGACACCTGTTGTTGGACCTATTTAAGTACACCTTTGGGCTCACACGTGTCGCACCATTGTTTGCTTTAACATGGCACTACGTTGTGCAGCAGAGCCACGTCGTAAACGTGTCCGAGAATAGCGGCGCGGTACGCTTACTTCGTGACTTGTCTTTATTTGTTTATTTGCCTTTTTTTCGGTGAACCCTTGGTTTTCCCATCTCCCTTCATTTTGGTTCACCCCTTCCATCTTGAGCTAACTGCATTTGGGTCCTAAATCAAATAAATATATTTTATTTTTTACGGTTCGTCAGTCTTCTGATATGGCGAACCAAAACAGAATGGTGCGACCAGCGAAAGGACCCAACGTTAGCTCCTGGACCTCCAATTTGGAGTCCCCAGTCGCCGTGGTTGGTGGGTATCTCTACCCGGGTCCCAGTTGGCACTTGGGGGTCCGTCTATTGATTATGCACGAATCATAGACCTAGTGTGTCATCCTAACCCCCCCCCCCCCCCCCCCCCCCCCCCCAAGTTGCCCAGCCCTCACGGCCATAAGCGCTGTTGTCCATCTGCCCACCATTTACCGGGATCCCCAGCCACTAATGCTTACCCTGGAGCCACCCAATATTTTTTGGAGTCGGGTTTTGGAGGCCAGGTGTTGAGAGTATGGCCTGCGTGAGAAAGTTTGGGAGGAGTTATTCTTCCTTTCAGAAACTTTCTCTGTGGCTGATATGTATAGCCTGGCCATACACGCGAAAGCCTGTCTTAAAGGGCAGGCCTGGGAAAGGAAGGGCCTTACCTGCAGCCCTTCTTTTCCGTCCCGGTCGGTAAACTCTGTACCCCATAGCTCCGTACATGAGCATGCCACACCCTTAAGCTCTGTACCTGAGCACACTGCGCCCCCAATCTCCGTACCTGAGCAGTTAGCGCCCTGTAGCTTCGTACCTAAGCAGTTAACACCTCGTAGCTCTGTACTTGAGCATGCCGCACCCTTAAGTTGTGTCGTATTTCTGCTTGTTCCTCATTTTTCGCGTTCTTGTCATGCTGCGGTAACTCGCCTCATGTTCTTGGGAGCCCGTGAGCCTCACGTCTCAGTGCGTCATCGCTCTCTCTTTCTCCCGAGCTGCAAGTTTGGTGCATGCGCAGCCTCAGTGAGAGAGCGCAATCACTCTTTTTCCAGCTGAGCAATCTCTTTCTCGTTTGCCTCATTCCCTTTTATAAGCACAGCTAGTGGCAATCATGCTTAATCCTTCCATGCACTGTCTTCTCTATTTTTGAGCTCGCGGAGCATTTCAGTTAGGGTTAAACCTTCTTTTTGTCTGCGTCACGTGTAGTCCTGCTGTGGCTTGACATTCAAAGTCATGGACCCTGATGCTGTCGTTCAGGGTTCAATTCCACACTGCCTGCCATTGTTTGTTACAGCGTTCCATATTTAGTTTCAATATTTTTCTTTTTGAGTATTTTTAATCATGATTTTGGTTCACTAATTCCATCTGGATTTTGGGTCCTAAAACCCCTCTTTTTGGGGGGTTCGCTTTATTCCATCTTGGCCAACCCGTAACAATACTTATGCAGAAATATAGGAAATTCAAAAGAGTTCCCAAACTTTCAAGCACCACTGTAGATATTTTAAATAAAAGCTACCTGGTAACCCAGAATTTCATAACCAAGACAAATAATACGCCCCGACTGTTTCTCGAAGCCCACCTTATAAAGAACATTTCCCAGGTGTAAACAATTGTCATCCGGAAACTGTGGAGCTTCCAGATTGGTCTGTGGGAATCATGGGGCTCATTGGAGGAGCATCAACCATAGTAAGACCATGTGGCGTGACATTACACCCCCAGAGAAAATGAATACGAAAACAAAAAACAGGTGGAGCTGGAAAATGGGTGCATAAACAAAAACAAGCAGAGCTGCTAAACGGGTGCATTTATGAGCATGGACGGAACCGCAAAGCAGGCAGGAAGTCCAATGCAGACAGGACGCAAAAACGGACAGGCGAAAATCCACAGACGGGTGAAACATGAGAAACATGGTACACTTGGTCATAACCAAGACAAATAATCCGCTCCGACTGTCCCTGAAAGCCTGCCTTATAAAGTGCGTCCCCCAGGTGTAAACAATTGTCAACCATAAACTGTGAAGCTCCCGAACTGGTCCGCGGGAATCAAGTGGTTCATTGGAGGAGCATCGACCACAGTAAGACCGTGGGGCATGACAGTGAGGTAACACCATACAATGCTCAGGCAATATTCTCATTTAATGCTCATAAACAGTTGTTACAATCTAGTAACATTGGTTTCCAAAGTATTTAGTTAGAATTTATAGTACGTATTACTAATTACTAAAGTAAGTTAAAGAAAAATTGTAAATAATAAAATATTGACTTTCATTTTTTCATGGTTTTGTGTACATATACACAGTATAATTTTCTCAATTCTCTTAACAGATAAGACAGCCTCCCAGGTCCTCAGTTTTCTGTTTCATTATTAATGAAATGTATAATTTCATTGTTAAGTGTATACTGAGTTTTCTGTTCGATTGGCACAGTTCAGGGCCTCTGCATTTCTGAACTTTAATTTGAAAGTGGAATCCACGATAGGTTTAATCCCTACTATAAATTGCCAGTGTAACTAATTTTGACAGTGTATAGGATAAACATTCACAGAATTAAATGGCTGAAAGACTAAATCACCCATTCAAAGTGTGATGATACTGTTATATGTAATGACTACAAATAACAATAGGACAAATGGATCTTGAAAATAAACAAACTTCTTCTTCACTTCACTTTCTTAGCTGCTTGATCCGGAATGGGAAGAGCCGGTGCCAAGGCGCAAGGCAGAAACAACTCTAGACAGTGCCTATCCATCGTAAGGCACACACATTCACACACTAGGTGCATTTTAGATACACCAATATCCTAACACTGGTCTTTGGACCATTGGAGGAAACCGGAGCACCTGTAGTAAAGCTGCGCAGAGGACATGCAGACTCCACACAGAAAGGACCCAGACCACTAGGATTTTGAACCCAGGATCTTCTTGCTGTGAGGAGACAGTCCTACGAACCGAACCACCGTGCCACCCAGAAAACAAACAGTAATATCTATTCTAAACTAACATTTACAGCAACACAGGCTTCATTAAATATTTTGACACAATGTACATTTGGTAATGCAGCAGAAATTATTTTGCTGTTATTTTAGCAGCATATATGCATGGTGGAGGAAATGTGTACAAAATATATCTTTAGAAAATGTTGGCACACACTAATACAAGTTATTCATTCATTCATTCATTTTATGTTATTTAAAATAAAGGACACATGCAGAACTTAAAACATTAATGTCAACTTGAAAATAATAATAAAAAAAATCTAAAAGTTTGTGCTAGAGCAGCACAATCACACAGCAGATGGAGCCCATAGCACCAGGAACCCAGGTTTGATTCTCGCCTCAGGTTACTATCTCTGAGGCCATATCCTTTTGGTGACTATATAACCTTCCTCCTTCCAGAATCCTGCAGGTAGATGGACTGGATACATAGTGGATATGGGCACAGTGGACAAAGTTATGTCTGTTATGTAATTATACTGCTAAATTATTGTAAATTGACCATATATTATTGAAAACTGTGCCTGCAATAATTACTATGAATTTACATTTTCATATCCTGATAAAGGTAATTTCATATCCCAATAATGGGACATATCATGCTATAGCACATTTACTGTAAATTCAGTGATTATTATTATTTTTTTTAATAAAATGACCACATGAAAGACTTATTTTGTATTACATGTTGAATTATATACACTCAGAAAATAAAATGAACTTTCTCATTATCTCCTTACCTTCTCATTATCTTTGTTCACTTATTCAAAATATTTGTCCAAATTGTTAATAAAACATATAACAAAATATAAAATAGTAACATGTACACGTTTAAGAGAAATGCACGAATTGCAATTTTCTTGGTCGATTCCAATTTCTGATTATATTTAACATTATAACCAGATGATGACGATTTCCATAAAACAATGTCCATGCAACAGAAGTAGCTTCGCTTTTAAATACGAGTTCCTCCGTTTTGTGCATGCTGGTCTCTCTATTTCGAAAAATACCCTGTTCTGTGCGCCATTCACTTTCCTCCAGTTTGTTTATGTCACCTTAACGATGTGTCATCCAAACAATAAAAAGACTGTCGTACAGCGTGTATTTTCTGACACAATGAAATAGACGATAGAGTGTAACATTAAATGAAAGATGTTTTTCTATTGACAGGTGATATTGATTGATTATATATATATATATCGTCATATCGCACAACCCTAGTTGACAGTGAACATTTTCCATAATGTTACCCTTAATTTGGTATTTCACAATATTTCACAATTCTCTGTATTACTTTCCTTGCTTGGTATCTCTAGCAGGAATTATGCATAATATTCAATTCTACCATGTAGCAATCCAGCATTATGTAACATAAACACTCACCAGCCACTTCTTTAAGTACACCCCCTTTTGTCTTCAGAACTGTCTTAATTGTTCATGGCATAGATTCAACAAGGTGCTAAAACATTTTGCAGAGATGCATTTTGGTGCATATTGACTGATAGCATCACGCAGTTGCTGCAGATTTGTCGGCTTCATATCCATGATGAGAATTTCCCTGTTCCATGAGATCTGGTGACTTTGGAGACCATTTGAGTACAGTGAACTCATTGTCATGCTCAAAAAAGCAGTTTGAAATGATTTGAGATTTGTGCGTAGAAAATCAATACACTGGGTTCATGAAGGGATGGACATGGTCAGCACCAATACTCAGGTAGGCTGTGGTGTTTAAACAATGATGGTATTAAAGCCCCAGAGTGTGCCAAGAAAAAGTCCTCCAATATCTGGCCATTTTCCTCTAACTTCTAGCATCAACAAAGCATTTTGCCACTGACTGGATATTTTCTCACAAGTGGGTGACAGTTTGGCAACGTAGTCGTAAGGCTAATCCACGAGAGCACCACTCTTTACCTGTTCACATGTCCAACAGGTTTACCCTCCTCAGTGATGCACCCACTGAGGAGCCTGTTGAAAGAGCTCTGGTCAGAGGTGACTCTATTTTATGACATGTGAAACTAGCTACCCCTTTAGGGACACCAGCAGGTAGAGTTACTTGTATCCCAGGAGCCAGAGTGCTGGACATTGTAACGAGCCAGAGTGCCGGACATTGAACTCGAGAGTCGCAGATTCTCTAGGATAGTTATTCATGTAGGGGCTAATGATATACACCTTCGCCAGTCAGAGGTTACTAAGGCTAATTTTGTAGAGGTGGTTAGAGTGGCGAAGGCAATGTCCAATGCAGTAGTGTGCTCTGGCCCCATATCAATGCGATGAGGTGACCAAGCTTACAGCAGGTTATGGTTGCTGAACTGCTGGCTGTCCAAGTGGTGCCCTGAAAACAACGTGGGCTTTATAGATAATTGGACAACCTTTGAGTGTAAACCTGGCCTTTTAGGATGGGACGGTGTCCATCCCACTCGGGAGGGTGCTGCTCTCATCTCCTGCAACATTGCCCATAGTCTTATGGCCCGATTGGTTAGGGGCTGACTATCCAGAGCAGGGGTCAGGCAGCAGACAGTCAGGCTTAACCAACTGTCTTCTGGTAGCCATGCACCATCACCCAGAACCCACATTATTGAAACTGTGTCTGTTACCCGCATCTGTCCTAAATGTAAACGCTCTCAAAAAGTCTGTTCTAATAACCTCATTAGTATAAACGCATATAGCTCCCATAGAAATAACAACCTTAGACGAAATCTAGGATTACTTAACATTAGAGCACTTACAAAGAAAGCAGTGATTATAAATGAAATAATCACTGATAAACGCTTACACGCTCTCTTTCTCACTGAAACTTGGATTAGACCGGATGAGTATTTAGCCTTAAATCAAGCCTCACCTCCTGGATACAGTCATGCTCATCGCCCTTGTCATAATGGTCGGGGGGGAGGCATAGTCACAATTTTTGACAAAGAGCTAGGTGTTACAACTAAATCCCATTACAAGGCTAATTCGTTTGAAATACTGATTTTTAATGTGACTGATCCATCGTTATGGAAGTCAACACCACACTCTTTGCAGCTTATCACTATTTACTGCCCTCCATGTCCATTTTTAGAATTTCTTCAGGAATTTGCAAACTTTCTTTCCTGCCAACTGTCAACAGATAAGGCTTTAATTGTAGGTGATTTTAATATTCACTTTGACAATGAGCAGGATCCACTTAAAATTGCTTTCGAGTCCATCGTAGAATCCATGGGTATCACTCAGAATGTGATGGGTTCAACCCACCGCTGTAACCATACTTTAGATCTAATATTAACATTTGGTATCAATATAGATAACCTTGATGTTTTCTCACAAAGTGATTTGATTTCAGATCACTATCTTTTAGTATTTGAGCTATCTCTAATAAATAAAATCCTTCTGCCTCATTTTCACACCAAGTGCACTATCACATCTGCTACTCCAGCTGCGTTTATTAAAAACCTACCAGACTTAAAATTTAATACACCTACAGAGCCCGATCATCTTGAGTGTGTAAATGACCAATTAGAATGTGTGCTTCGCTCAACCCTGGACACGATTGCTCCTGCTAGGGTCAAACGCATTAGGGAAAAAAGGCTAGCACCATGGTATTATGACCACACCTGTACCTTAAAGCAAACAATGCGGTGCCTAGACATTACATAGTAAATTTAAGGTATTTAAGATTGCTTGGAGGGACTGCATGGCAGAGTATAAGCATGCCCTTACTAAAGCTAAAGCTGCATATTTCTTCTCAATCTTAGAGAAAAATAAGAATAATCCAAGATTTCTCTTTAATACAGTCTCTAAATTAACAGAAAACCTTATAAAAAGTGATTCTCACATTCTGTGTAATTTTAACAGTAATGATTTCATGACTTTCTTTAATGATAAGATAGAAAACATTAGGCATAAAACACGATGCTCATCACATCACCAAAACATTCAGCAACCATCCAGATGCAGCACTAGTGTAGAAGTGTTTAATTAGCTGTTAATCAAGATTAGAATCTTTACCTCAATTACTAATACTGAACTATTCTCACTGATCAGCTCGTCTCATCAACATGTTTATTAGATCCAATTCCTACACTTTTACACAAAAAAGTAATACCTAGTATTATAGAGCCACTGTTAGTTATTTTAAATTCATCCCTTACCTTTGGTTATGTGCCCAAATCCTTTAAGCATGGCGATATCAAGCCACTGATTAAAAAAGCCAATCTTGAGGCGATATCAAGCCACTGATTAAAAAAGCCAATCTTGACCATTGTCTGATATCTAATTATAGACCAATTTCAAATCAACCCCTTCTGTCCAAAATCTTAGAAAAAGCCACCTATCAGCAACTCTGTAGTGAGAAGAGAATGGTATTTATGAAACATTTCAGTCTGGCTTCAGGCCCCATCATAGTACTGAAACAGCATTAATTAGGGTACTAAATTTAAGTGCAGCATTTAACACTATAGATCATGATGATTTGCTAAACAGACTAGAAAATACTGTAGGTGCCCCCACCTCGGATACTCAGATCACATCTCTGTTATGCTAATCCCTGCATACAGACCTCTCGTCAGACTCTCGAAATCGGTTCTGAAGCAGGTGAAAACCTGGCCAGCAGGAGCCATCTCTGCACTTCAGGAATGTTTTGAGCACACTGACTGGAACATGTTTAGGGAAGCTGCAACTTATGGAGACTATATCAACTTGGAGGAGTACACCTCATCAGTGACCAGCTACATCAGCAAGTGCACAGATGATGTCACCATCTCCAAAAACATCACCACATGACCCAGAAGCCGTGGATGACCGCAGAGGTGTGCACACTGCTGAGAGATCGAGACTTTGCCTTCAGAGCTGGCGACAAGGATGCCCTGAGAACAGCAAGGGCCAAACTTTCCAGGGTGATCAGAGAGGCAAAGTGTGCACATGGCAAGAGCATCCATGAGCAATTCAGACACAGCAATGACACACGGCACATGTGGCAGGGCATTCAGGCCATCACAAACTACAGAACTACACCACCAGTCTGTGACAGTGATGCCTCCCGTCCAGATGCGCTGAACAACTTCTACGCTCGATTTGAGGCACAGAACGATGTGGCAGTGAGGAAGTCCACCCCTTCTCCCAGTGACCAGGTGCTTTGTCTCACCACAGCAGAAGTGAGGAAAACTCTACGCAGTGTCAACCCACGGAAAGCTGCAGGACCAGAAAACATTCCTGGCAAGGTGCTCAGAGGATGTGAAGACCAGCTAGCAGATGTTCTCACAGACATCTTCAACATCTCTCTGAGCAGTGTCGTCGTTCCAACGTGCTTCAAGGCAACCACTATCATCCCCGTGCCGAAGAAGTCTCCAGTGTCCTGCCTTAACAATTATCGTCCTGTTGCACTCACACCAATCATCATGAAGTGCTCCAAAAGGATCGTCTTGAGCCACATCAAGACCCTACTGCCACCTACAACTGACCCTCTGTAATTTGCGTATCGTCCCAACCACTCCACAGACAATGCAATAGCCACCACTGTTCATCTGGCTCTCACCCACCTGTTTAAAAAGGACTCGTATGTGCGAATGCTGTTCGTAGACTTCAGTTCAGCATTGAACACCATTCCTCAGCAAATGATTGGGAAGCTGAGCCTGCTGGGCCTGGATGATACGACCGTGGTGGGTCTCATCAGCAAGAACGACGAGTCAGCATACAGAGAGGAGGAACAATGGCTATCGGACTGGTGTAAAGTCAACAATCTATCCCTGAACATTGACAAAACTAAAGAGATGGTTGTTGACTTCAGGAGAATCCAGAGTGACCACTCTCCGCTGATCATCGATGGGTCTCCCGTAGAGATCGTAAAGAGCACCAAATTCCTTGGTGTTCACCTGGAATCTAAACTCACCTGGTATCTAAACACCAGCACCATAACCAGAAAAGCCCAGCAGCGTCTCTACTTTCTGCAAAGGTTGAGGAAAGCTGGTCTCCCACCTCCCATCCTCACCACATTCTACAGAGGGACCATCGAGAGCATTCTGAGCAGCTGTATTACTGCCTGGTTTGGGAATTGCACCGTCTCAGACCGCAAGACCCTACAGAGGATAGTGAGGACAGCGGAGAAGGTAATCGGTGTCCCCCTCTCCTCTATCACAGATAACTTTAACACCCGCTGCATCCGCAAGGCCGGCAGAATTGTGGATGATGCCACACACCCCTTAAACGTCTGGAAAGAGGTTCTGAAGCATTCGGACACTCACAACCAGACTGTGTAACAGCTTCTTCCTGCAAGCCATCAGACTCTTTAACCAAAGACTGGACAGAACACCACACATACACACCTGAGTAACTCAAACTGGGCCTCATAATACATACACACTCTCACACACACAAAGCGGTCTATTGCAGACTTTTTTTTCTGCTGCTAGTCATGGACATTCTGCACTTTATATGCATCTACCTCAATAGAAGTAAATGGTTACCAGTCATCCTATTCTCTGTCTGCACTGTATATTTTGTCCTGCATTGTTTCGTCTTGTTGCACTGTTTGCACTGTCTGCACTAACTTGTACTAATTTGCACACACCGCACACGTGCACTTTAAGTAATGTTTTTTGTTTTTGTTCTTTTTAACAAACTAGTATTGTGCTGTCCTCATTGTCTTGTCACTACGTAGCACCTGTAAATCCTGGAAGAACATTGTTTCGTTTCACTGTGTGCTGTGTATATGGTTGAAATGAAAATAAATCCAACTTTGACTTTGATCTATCCACAATCTAGATGGCTGTTCAGTATTGCCTAGTCCATCTGTAAAAAACTTAGGTCTCATATTTGATTAAGATCTCTCCTTTGATGCTCACATTAGCAGCATCACTCGAATTGCTTTCTTTCAATTACATAATATAGCTAAACTTAGAAATATCATCTCTTTTAATGATGCAGAGAAACTGGTTCATGCATTTATAACCTCCAGGTTGGATTACTGTAACGCCTTACTTATTGGATGCTCTAGCAAATCTACAAATAAACTTCAATTAGTTCAGAATGCAGCCGCCCGAGTGCTAACTCAAACTAAAAAAATGTATCATATCACTCCCGTTCTATCATCACTACACTGGTTACCAGTTAAATTCCGCATTGATTACAAAATACTTCTTATAACTTATAAAACTTTACATGGCCTGGCCCCACAATACCTGAGTGAACTCTTGGAGTCTTACAATCCAGCTCATCTACTTCGTTTGCAGGGTGCAGGACTTCTTTTAGTTCCTAGAATTAAAAAAGTCACAGCCGGGAGAAATGCTCTCACATACATGGCCCCCCAACTATAGAATAAACTACCCACTTTCGTTGAAGACTCAGACACACTCCAAATTTTTAAGTCTAGGCTAAAGACATACTTATTTACGCAGGCTTTTGACTAGATTTAGACTGGGATGCATGGTTGGGTCACTGGGGCCAGAGTCTGGAGTCATGTCTGGTGTCGGGTGGGCGGTCTGGCTGAACTGGGCTTCAGTCCTCTTGATCTTGACTTGTGCGTACTTGCCTTAGACTAAGGGCAGGGGTTCATAGTCAAAGGGTTTTACAGTGATCAAGGACATTCTGTTGCTGTCTTCTGCCTCCCGTGGGGTTGCCGATGTCTCATGTGATCCCTCTTGGCTGTGTTACCTTCCGGTTCTCCTCTTTCAAGCTATGCTGCCATAGCTAATGCTGCTGGTGTCTCATGCTACATGTGGCATCAGTGATTGTTAATAGACACTGTGCTCTTAATCAGTAACTAATTGCATTTTCTGTTTTCTCTCCGAGCTGTGTTCTGGTACCAGTTTCTGCCCCACACAATGTTCATCCAGTTCAGCTTCACTCAAACTGCTTTTGTCATCAGCTCCAGCCCCACGATACCCAGGCCACCAGAGGACAGTAACCCTCACGCTCTTCCAGTTGGCTGGGATCGAAATTCCACCAACGACTTTCCTGCTTAGACTCAGGGTTCTAGAGTGACTCTGTGTATCGGACTACTTAATGCCGATGTGCATATTTCACATTTTATTTGAACTATAACTCCATGACTTTACTTTCATTCTTAGATTTATCATCTACACCACCAAAGGAGTTTGGTTCCCTTTTTGAGTCTTTGTCCTCCCAAGGTTTCTTCCTCATAGCACTTAGGGAGTTATTCCTTGCCACTGTCACACTAGGCTTGCTCAATTTGGGATTGGACGTAGATATTAGAAGACAATCCAAAATTGTAAAGTTGCTTTGAGACAATGCTCCATTGTAAAAAACACTATATATATATATATATATATATATATATATATATATATATATATATATAAATCTGACTTGACTTGTGTGTGAGATCAGCAGTTTCTAAAATAGTCAGATCAGCCAGTCTAGCACCAACATCCATGCCACATTCAAAATAACTTATATTGCCTTTCTTCCCCATTCTGATACATCAACAGGTTATCATGACCATTTCTGCATGTCTAAACAATATTCTATCATGTGATTGACTGATTAGATATTGCATTAACAAACAGCTGAACCTAATGGCATGGCTGGTGAGTGTGAAGCCAGAGCTCTGTAAATGATAAAATTCAACCAATAAAGGCAATTTTTAATGATGCATTTAACTGTGAAATAGCTAAGACTTTGTCCTTTCACCTGGCTTGTCTCTGTCCATTTTAAATGATAGAGACACCCAGGTGGAAAGTTGGCTTCTCATTTACTCTGACAGACAGCAACTCACAGATCTACTTTGATGCACTTATAATGAATCGTCTGGATGACACACTTTAGACACCATGGCAACACAGCTTGGGGCATAAAAAATATTGGGCCACAGAAGCACCTCAGGCACAAGCTGAGGGAAGCAAAGCACAAGGCTTCTCATGGAACAACACTTGGTTCTTCTTGATGTGGAGGCCCTGGGTACAAATCAAAGGACACCAGGCTTCACTGTTGGTACACCTGCTAGGCAGTACGTACCAAGGTGATATAGATAAAGGTACAAGCATGGGTTTTGATGAAGATATGTGGATGATGAGTATTTCTGAAACATTTTCAACAATAAATGTTTAATTCTAAAAAGTGAGTTTTCATATTGGCTTCCTCATCATGGCCTTGTCAGGAACATAAGCTCTTTGTATGATGTTTAAGATGTGTAAGCACATCCCGAATATACAGTGATATTAATTTGGATAATTGATTCTCAGTCAAGTTCAGAAGTCATGATTAAGCAAATAAATTAAGTTAAATAAAAATGTCCAAATGTCCATATGTATTCACATGAGCCAACTCTTCAGCAGGTCAAATATTTTCCTCAAGTATCTCTTTCCCTTCAGACATCATATCATTATTTTTGACTAATTAATGGTGCAGTCATATCTGCACTGCTCTGACACAGGAAGTCATCCTCTTATCATTCATCCAGATCTCATCTGTAGCACTGGATCAGTGGATATTAAAAAAAAGCATAAAATGACTAATTTAATGAAGATGCTTTCTATTTGGGGATGTGTCCAAGGGGTGTTACTAGGACATCATCCTCGGGTAGGTATTAGGATTATTTCGGTAAGCAACAACAAAAATGTTGATTTCCCTATATTGGATATGTTAACAATTTCATAGTGTAAGGAATACAATTGCAGCATCCAATTTGTGTAAGGGATTGCAGGGTCATTACCCTGTTAAAAAGATTAAATGAATTTATGAACTAAACTTAAACTTATATTAAACTATATTAAACTTAAACTTAAATTTTTTTTACATTAATTTTATGATGAGAATTTAAATCATGAACCAGAGAGAGAGAAAAACCTAAAAACTAGTAAATTATACGATTTACGATAAAATTTACGATAGCATAGAATGCACAGGGAGAGGTAGCAGTGCCTGTATTACGAACGTTTGTTTGATGAACTAGATGATGTCTAGGCCCTATATGATTATGAAATATTTTTCTTTTTTTAATTATTATTTTGTATTTTTGTTTGTGTGTGTAATGGAATTTAGAACTCATAGAATGCACCTGATAGCTAGCTACGGTAAACATCAAGGTAAAAGAAAGCAAAGCTGTCCCTAGAGTGGAAAAAATATATGGAAATATTCAGTGCGCCTATTAAGAGTAATTCATTCACACAGGCTACTTGTTGAATGCTGTGTTTAGCTCTAAGGTGATGTGAACTAAATGGTTAGATCACCACATACAACATTTGATGATAATGGGGTGCTAGAACAGTACAAATACAGCTCAGGCAGTCATTTACACGGGAAGCTAGAATGCCAATTTCCAGCATTTAGGTATTAGATTATAGAGCCAGTCTGCAGTAAGCCTTGGAAAATTCTGAAAGAACATGATTCCTGTCCAGATGCTTTTCTCTTGCACCAAAATAACTAACTTCCCTTTAACTTGAATGTATGGAGAGGGCTGAGCATGTAGTAGAAGGTAGAAAAAAGAGTTTTCACATGTGGCTGTTGACATACCAATGATAAGTGCTATGACATACAGCCTATGCAACATGGGGAAGGACTCTTTGTACTTCTGAATGCATTTGCACACTGCATAAAGGTCTGCATCAGTGGGCAATTTATTGAGCAGCGTTACTTTCGCCACAGCAATTCTATTGTGCAAACTCATACTATTTTCTTCTGTGCCTGCAAGCACCATAGCAACACAGCACCAACTATACATCTCTTCTCAAAATTAAAGTCCTGGATTATATACCCTATATATAAAAAGCAACACCTTTGTTGTTGCACACCCAAATAATCCAAATCCCCAGTATCCTCTTCCCCAGTGAATAAAACAGTGTTCAATCAGGGAGTCAGTTAGGCTATTTTAAAGCCCAGCATTTTTCCAGCATGCATGACAGCTCAGGAGTGCAAATTCAAGTTGAGGTCTTCCAGAACTCTCACAATGCACATATTCATGACATGGTCATTGACAAGGATGTTTTAAATTACAGAAGTATTAGGGGTCATGCTTGGGCCGCTAATGGAGAGTGTTGATCCCTCATGGCAACGTGAGCACCTTTAGTGCAATCACACATGCGCCAACCCCAATTTGGCGTTTTGCGTGAAAGTGGCGACACCTGTTGTTGGGGCTTTTTAAGCACACCTTTGGGCTCACACAGGGGCCACACCATTGCTTCTCCTGCGGCTACGCTAACTTGCTACTTGCTGCACCAGCCTTCACATGGCTGTCATTGTCTTTCAAGCTTGTTTCAGTTTAGTTAGGGACAAAGGTATGACGTGGGGGTTTTCTTTATTGTTTAATTCCTTTTATTTTTGATGAACATTTATTTTCTTCATTTCCTTTATTTATTTATATTTTGGTTTATCAATTCCATTTGGAGCTAACTGCATTTGGGTCCTAAAAAACTTTATATATTTTGTATTTATGATTTGCCAGCGTTTTAATATGGTGGACCGTAACAGAATGGTGCAAACAACAAAAGGACCCAGCGTTAGCTCCCGGACCTCCAGTGTGGAGGTCTCTAGTCGCAGTACTGGGTCCCGGTTGGCTTTTGAGTGGCCGTCCAGTGACTACGGCCGAGTTATGGACCCCGGGTGACATCCTAGCCCCCCTAATCGGCCCAGTCCTCATCGCAGTAGACACCAGTCTCGACCCGGTTCCGAACCTTGGCTGACTATCTCAGCCATTTACGTAGAACCGGATTCTGACCCCACTGATATATCCAACCTGCTCAAGATGGAGGGCCTTTGTCCTAGTGGGCGTCGGCCCTTAAGCTCTCTACTTGAGCATGTTAGCTTCGTCCTCGTGTGTTCAGCGCCACCCAGTATTTTTGCCCAAGGGGCCAGGGTGTTTGCTATTTACGTAGGCGAGTTTCGTGAGCTGGCTGCGGCTACCAGTTTTGACAACTGGGCGCTCATAGACATTTTTACGTTTGGTCTTAGCGAGGAGGTGAGGAATGAGCTATCCTCTCTTCCGGACCCCACCTCCCTGGCTGATCTGCGCAATTTAGCTATTCGTGCAGACACCCGTCTTTTATGGTGGGCCGGTCCGATCTCCAGCCTGCCACTGTCCTCATGGCCGGTTTATAGCAGTCACGAGGATGCCGTGCCCTTTAACTCTGTAACTGAGCAGTTAGCGCCACCTTGCTCTGTACTTGAGGCTGCTGCGCCCCTTAGCTTTGCAACTGAGCAGCTAGCACCGCCTGGCTCTGTACCTGAGCTCGCCGCACACATTAGCTCCATATTTAAGCAAATTAGCTCTATAATCGAGCATCTTGCTCCACTAAGATCTGTATCTGAGCGTGGCCGTAAGCTCTGTAACTGAGCAAGTACCTGTGCGAGGTACAGAGCTTATGGGCACAGCATGCTCAGGTACTGAGCTTATGGGCATGGCATCCTCAGGTACAGAACTGAGCTCAGGTAGCAAGTTAGCTTCGTACCTGAGCACGCCATGCCCGTAAGCTCTGTACCTCAACATTTAGTGCTGCCCAGCTCTGTACCTGAGCACGCAGCACCCATAAGCTCCATACTTGAGCACGCTGAGCCTGTAAGCTCCGTTGCTGAGCAAGTAAACTCTGTTGCTGAGCAAGTAAGTTCCATACCTGAGCATTTAGTGCCACCCAGCTCCATACCTGAGCACGCTGCGCAAGTAAGCTCCATACCTGAGCATTTAGCACCACCCAACTCCATACCTGAGCACACCGCACCTGTAAGATCTGTACCTGAGCAAGTAAGCTCCGTACCTGAGCATTTAGCACCAACCAGCTCTGTACCTGAGCATGCCACACCCATAAGGTCCGTATCTGAGCATATTAGCTCCGTACTTGAGCCTTTTGTGCACTGGTTGTTTGCGCTGACCCCTGCAACACGGTCGTTTGCACCGATCCCCATGACGCGAATACAATCGCTTATGTCCGCGCCACCGTTGCATTCATCTATGATGGTGCCAAGTTAATTGGCATCTGTCCACCCAGCCAGGTGACTCGCACCGACCTTTCTCTTGGGCCTCACTGGGTCGAGCTCCACCACTGAGCCACCGGTACCGAACTCAACCCCTGAGCCGCCGGGTGCCAAGCTTCGCCCCTGAGCTGCCAGTGCTGAGCTCCGCCTCTGAGCCGCCTGTGTCAAGCTTGGCTCCTGTGCCGCCTGGGGTGAGCCCTTAGGCAGTTATTAGCCCTTGCTTCAGGGTCAGCCCTTGCCTGGCATACTGAGGCCTCTCTGTAAACATGCTCAACCCTCAGCGTGTTTATTAGGCTGGGGGGTGCTAATTAATACGCTAATACCTTGGGGGGGGGTAATATTAGGGGTCACGCTTGAGCCACTAGTGGCTAGTGTTGGTCCCTCATGGCAACATGAGCACCTTTAGCGTGATCACGCATGCACCAACCCCAATTTGGCGTTTTGTGTGAAAGTGGCGACAACTGTTGGTGGGCCTAATTAAGCATACCTTTGGGCTCACACAGGCGTCGTACAATCGCTTCTCCTGCGGCTATGTTAATACATCGGGCAGTTGGGAGATTGCCCAGTAAAATAGGGTCTAGATGCTAGAGTAGGGCCAGTGTTCATTTAATTTTTTTGAGTTTATTATTGCTGGCTCTTCCTTGTCTGTTTTGACCCTCGCTTGTGGCTGCGAGACTTGCTCCTCCTTTCCCACACTCACGCCATCACCCCCCTCCTTCTCCTTCACGATCGGAGAATATACTTTCTCCTATGCAATCATGTGCTTTGAAACAGACGGCGAGCCTCCTTGGTCCCGTCTTTTTCCTTCCCGCATCTGTGCCACACTTCAGCAGGCGTTAATTCAGAGTTTTTGTGGCACGCACTCGTGGACACTCCGCTCGGGCTTCCAGCGCCTGAGCAGACACGTATGCCACTGGCGCATTCATTCATTATTGTTTTAGTTAATCAATTCCATCTGGAGCGAACTGTACTTTGCTAACTGCATGAGTTTTTGGGGTATACAATATACAATGGATCAACTCAGTAGAGTCTTCCATGAATCACTGGTGGAATTTTCTTATGCCATTCATTGGAAGGAAACATTGCTCAATTAAGAAGATGGGTTTATAAAAAGCAATTTCTATTTATCTTCTCAATATTACAATTTGTCTTATGTCATCATCATGGCCTGTGAAATGCTTAACAAAGGCAAATCACGCAATAATTTTCTCCACATCTCTGTATATAAATATTTATTTTCCTTTGAAAAGCTACTAATTTTTGTTTTCCTGAAATATCTAATTATTTACACCATTATCATGAGAAGCCAAACATTTCCTGTGGTAATGGCATCATTCATCTGAGCTCTTCATTAGGCTAACCACAACCTAAATCACATCATGCTGTGCAGCAGTGTGACAGAAGTCGACTGTAAGAAAGATATTTGAACAGCCCATTGAGGATTCATATGCAGCTTTATTAATGACAGTTATATAGGTAAATGTGTAACATGGTCTCTGAGTGCTGTTATTGAGGCTCCCTACATCAGAGGCTCCAAAGAGTCTTGAGGACTTTGTCTCAGACAAACACAATTTATTACAACAATCACACACACACACACACACACACACACACACACACACACACAGTACACTATTTACACTATATACAGAAAACAAATGAGTATGATGGCTCAACCTCAATCATATTCTCCTTGATTTAATAACAGCAGTAAGTATAAGCAGTTTTAGGGTGTACTCACACTGAGCGCAGTTGCCTGAACCGGGCCAGAGCATGAACGGGGAGAGGGACAAACGCCCTCTGTCCTGCACTCACACTAGCCTCACACAGAAACGCGCTGCGGCGCGCTTTCGTCATGCTTTTGTCATCGCCACGCGCGCTCGCACAGCACACTTCATGGTTGTACATATGATCGGGTAATCGCATACGTTTATGCCGTACTTAGCTTTCGTTTTGTGCGCGCTGTGCAGTTGCCTCCGTAAGCACGAGATGCCGAAAAATAGTTCATCATCAGTACATTTATTATAAGGCTTATTAGGGCTGTGTGTTAGCGTGCAAAGAGAAACAAAAAGTCACATAGTAAGTACAAGCATACAGCATGTCCGCTGTACAGCACGAGAAGCCGGAACACAGTGCGCTGCATAATCAATGCACTTATTATAAGGCTTATTAGGGTTGCGTGTCAACGCCACTAAATAGAAATAAAAAAGCCATGTATAAGTATAAGCATAAAGTCCGCTGTGCAGCATGAGAAGCCGGAACACTGAGCTGCATTATCAATACACTTATTATAAGGCTTATTAGGGCTGTGTGTTAGCGCCAACAATAGAAATAAAAAATCCATGTATAAGTATAAGCATAAAGTCTGCTGTGCAGCACGAGAAGCCGGAAAGCTGAGCTGCATTATCAATGCACTTATTATAAGGCTTATTAGGACTGTGTGTCAGCGCGAACAAAACGAAACGAAAGAAAGGCACAGAAGTATGTTATTACCTGATCACATATGTACAACAATGAAGTGCGCCGTGCTGTGTGGGCGCGTATGTGATGACGAAAGCGTGCCACCTATTTCAAGCGGGCCCGAGTGCGATTCGTGAATCACGCCCCAGCGCGATTGGGAGCACTCACACTAGCCAAACGAACCGCACTCGGGCACCAAACGCGCCCGGGCGCGGTTCGAATTGCCTAGTGTTAGTACACCCTTAGTCTGTGCTGCCAAAGCTCTGACACCCTTGGTCCCAGAGAACAACAATCATACCTTGCTCTGTTCTATGTCACTTCCTGTTTATCCCCGTCACCCTTTCCATTGGACTAACTCATTCCAGATATAGGTAAAAGAGTTGGACCTACAGTACTGTGCAAAAGTATTGAGTATTCTATATTTTTCTGTTTCTATTCTGCTTATTCTTTATTTAAGTTTTAGTTGTCACTGGAATTTGTAGTTCTACAAGTACAGACTGTAGTCAATCTGTTTCACTACCTACTTTTGTTTCTTTTACTCTGTTCTCTAATGGTAAGGAACTCCACAAATCAGCCAAGCCTTAGTTCTGATCAATAAATTCCCTATTTAATTCCTAGCCTGTGTTTGGTCTATTTTTTAAGACAGTGTTGGGATCCAGCTGTAAATTATGCAGGTTTGCTTGCTGAACCTTAACATACTGTTCCTGACTTTCCTCCTCCTCACCTCACCTTCCCAGGCTTATTTTAAGACATCTAGGAGATGTCTGATTTCCCTTACATACAGCAGCTGGAAGGGTGAGAAGCCACTGGATGACTGTTTCACCTCCCTGTATGCAAACAGCAGGTAAAACAGTAACACGTCAGTAAGATCCTGTATTAGAAATGTGTGCAACATGTATTTCAATGCCTTACTGACATGCTCCACCACAACATCAGTCTACGGGTGATATGGAGTAGTTCAGATTCCCTTAATGCCCAGTGGGGTTAAAGCTGTTTTAACTGTCTATAAGTAAAATTAGTGCCTTAATCTGTTAAAATCTCATTTGGAATGCCCATCCTTCAGATTAACTGAATCAATGCATTAACAGTTTGAAGTTTTCATTTTTTTCAGCACTAATGCCTCAGGATAATGTGGCATAATCACAAATATTCAGGATGAAGAGGTTACCCATTTGTATTCTTGGGAAGGGCCCTACCACATTCATTGTTATCCATGAAAATGCTACCTCAATAATTGGTAGATTTATTATGGACAATTTCTCTGACTCATCTTGGTGCAGTTAATTGACATTCTGGACATTGTCTGCAGTAATCAGCTTACTGCTAGATGTTACCTCTGACACTAAAAAACACTTGCTATCCTTTTTGAGCATTCCATCCTGACCTAAATGCCCTGCCCAAGGATCAGCATGTGCAATCTTTAATATTTCTTCTCTGAGGGTTTCTGGGACTACAAGCTGCTTTTGTTTAGCTTTAACTCTATATGGTTTTCCCTCTTTTACCACAAAACAAGCATTCTCTCAGTACTGGTCATCTATTGTATTGTATTTTGAGAACAGTGGTTTGAATGATTCATCCTCTCTCTCTAACTGTCCTGTATCCACAGGTATGGACATCTCAGAAATATCAGGATTAAGCACCTTTTCCTCAATTTTAGTGTATTTTGCTTTATCTTGGTGTTTTTCTCTTTTAGTTTTCCTATACTTAGGTTCTATTAAGTACAACAACTTTTTAAAAACTGCTTGTTCTCTTGGGATTACCATAAGTTTAATAATACCCGCACGTCTCTGCCTACGATGCATGGTTCCTTTTCCATTACACTCATGTTTAACACATCAGCCTGTCCCTCACTTTCCATGCCAACTTCAGCTGTAAGATACTTTCTTTCATCTCCATGAAAACACTTTTAATTTGCCTGCTTGCAAAGACTGGGACTCAGGTAAGGTATGCATGTTACTAATGTTTGGCTGGTGCCAGCATCTACATTAGCATCTACATTTAAGAATACGCTTGTAAATTTGAACTGGAATCACTGGAATCAATGGAGCTTTGTTTTAGCAATGGACATCACACATCACAGACTCTAATTTCTTCTGCTGCCCCTCACTCCTCTGCTCAATTGCACAATTTTTTTATTTTACTATATTTATTCCATTGATTTAGCTACTTTCATTTTTTCAAATCAAAACTCCTCCCATAGACACATTGAGATTCAACTGCTTTCACCACCACCAAATTTGTACTCGCCCTTGGACTGCCTCGCTGCCACAAATGCTTCTCCCAACTCCACTGCTTGGGTTGTTAACTTTGGGCAGTGTTCAATAATCCAGCTGAGTAGTTTGAGATTTACCAGTCTCAGGTACTGCATTAGGATGATCATGTCGCCTAGCTCCTCTTTTGACATTTCTTCCAGCTTCATCCATTTTTCATACAGTCCTTTGAGCCTGGTATGCAGCTCTTGTGGTGTTTCTCCATCCTTAATAACTGTTCTCTGGAACTGCTGCCTGTAAGTCTCTTTGTTGATCTCATATTTTCTGAGAATGGCCTCTTTCACCTTCATGTAGTCTCCGACATCCTCAGCATTCATTTCCACATACGCTTCTCTCTCTTTATCCTCGAGGGCTAGTACTAAATGAATTGCCCAATCTTCCTGTGGCCATTCTGCTGCTTGTACGATTCATTCAAACAGTCAAATAATGTTTGATGCTGTCACTCTCCTTCAGCTCAAATACTCTAGGTGTTGGTCGTCAGGCTTACCATTACACAAGTTTCTCCAGGAAGCTTTGTTAGACTGATGGCACTAATTGTGGGCCCCGGACCAAATATGTCAGTGAGGGATGCCATAAGGGGATCTGATTATTCAGTAATTATGATTACAAACTTTCCAATCATGCCATGCAAAACATCATTTACAAAGTTCGTGAAGACATATTAGCGGGTTCAAATAGCATTACCAATCATTCATAATGACCCTTGTTCATAATGAAGGTCGTCTTCCTCTCATCTTCCTTGACATTGTTGGCACTCCAGAGGTCCAACTTAGTATAGAATTGGGTGTGATAAAGCTGCTTGAGAGTGGCAAAGACTAGGAGTTGGTAAGCAAATTTCTTGGTAATGCATCAGATAAACTATGCATGTGTGGAGGAAATCAGACTTTTCTATTAAAAAATCCCACACCGGCTGGGCTGGTCAAGGGATTAATGAACCCACTGGAGAGGTCATCAGAGATGTATTCCTCCATGGCCAGATCCTCTGCTAGTGAAAGTGTAGAGATGCACGACATTGGTGGCATGGCATCATCTTCAAACTCAAAAGTACAATCATAGGGCCAGTGGGAGAAGAGGTAACACAGAAATGGCGGTGTCCAGAAGGACTGAGATTCTCAAATAAGAAGAATGGGTTAGGAGAGTGCCAGTTACCACGTTCGAATCCGGCATCATAGGTTTAGGTGAAAGCACGATGGCAGATGCGCAGCTAAGGCAGGCAGATGGAGACTGGATCGTGAGTGAGAATCCCTGCAGGCCAGTTCACATTGGAGGTCTGGATGAAGGCCATGACAGAAAGTGGGCAGGAGGGCCTACTTCATCAGAACTGTCCGGTTAGTTTGTGAAATATCATATATGTTGCAGAAGAAGGCCATGGTGGATCTCTGGGTTGCTATAATACTCATCAGATAGGGTAAATTTGTATGGAGCTCATGTCATGGGAGGAGAGACTCCAAAGCTACATCATATGGGACTGTGGTGGCCTAGTGGGTAAGGTACTAGACTCTGGACCAGAAGGTCCAGGGTTCAAATCCCACCTCAGCCAAGCTGCCACTGTTGGGTCCTTGAGCAAGGCCCTTAATCCACAATTGCTTGGATTGTAAGACTGTATCAATTGTAAGTCGCTCTGGATAAGGGCGTCTGCTAAATGCTGTAAATGTGTCTGCTAAATGCTGTAAAAATCATAGGTCACAGGAGCAGCCACAGGTGGCAAACTCGTCAGAGTTCTGAGACGGCAGTTCCCAACTTGCGATCTGCTGGTGCTGCCGCAATTAACTCAAGTCACTTAGAGTGATTTATAGAGTCCACCTGGCAGTCAAACAAGACACTACAAAATGTAAGCGTCTTAAAAACCAAGGCATAATACATTTTATTACAAACGTAACATCACAAGTGGAAAAAGGCTGATTTTTACCAGCTAGAAGTCTGATTCCGCCGTTACACATAACTGAACAGAAAGTTACAACCAATGTTCTGTGACCACTGATGAGGGACTAGAGGATGACTAACACAAACTGTGCGAGAATAAAATGAGCTACTGTCTTTGACTGCATATCGACAAGGTGCGCCAACAAGGTAGGTGTGTCTAATAAAGTGCACAGTGAGATAGTGCAGTGTTTAAAAGCTCCAGTAGCTGTGTGAGAGATAGATAGAGAGAGAGAGTATAGAGAGAGAGAGAGAGAGAGAGAGAGAGAGAGAGAGAGAGAGGGAGAGAGAGAGAGAGAGAGAGAGGCATTTCCAGAGGTTAGATTAGAACATTTCATTCATGATGTGCTTTCAGAGCTAAAATCCTCTCAAGAACAGTTACAACCCCCCCCCCCCCATCACACCCATCACACCCATCACACCCCTACCATAACTAAATAGTTTTATGCATCATTCTCTCACATATGGCTGTATTTCAGAATTGAGGGGAACACTTTGCTAAATGTATGAGTATAAGTAGTGTAATTTGCAACTTTTTTTTCTAATTTGGTGCTTTATACTGACATCTAATCTGCATGCAGATCCTAATGAAATGTCTGTACATAAATATCTGAGGCTGCTTTTCTTCTCAGATCCACTGAAATTACAATGCATGAGTGAACTGCAATATTGCTTTGACAGTTAAAATAACAATGAGCTGATAGAGCTGAAAATAGCATATAACATTTGTCTCAATTTTATGAATAGCATACATGGCAAGAATTTTAATTCTTCACCACAGTGTTCAGACAAAACAAACTACACATGGTATTTTAGCCAATTTAGATGTTGCAACCAACTGCCCACACAGTAACTGGTTAAGAGCAGAAAAAGTATTTTTCTGTGTATTTAAACAGGATGGTGCAGTTAACTGGTGTTGGGGGTAGTAAAGAAAAAATATTCAGACAATAAATGACTGTCAGGCAGTAAAACATTAAAGCAAAACAATTCAATGAAACATGAATATGAAATAAGTGCTTGGTTTAGGCATAATGGACATAAAAAAAAATTAAATTGTAGAAGGAAAATGTTACTGCTAGACAACATTTTCTAGTACTATTTAAAGAAGCTAAGTAAGGCAGGATTTTGGTCTCCAAATTAATTTTTTTTTAATTAAATTATTGAAAACAAATTGACCTACTATTTTATTTATAATTTTATTTATAATTTAGAATGTATTATTATTATTATAATATCATCTGTAAAATCAGGAGTGGCATTTACATACAGCAGTTGGCATACCTAAGAATGGAGTCAAACTGTTCAAAAAATAAGCTAGTT
>JAJAGP010001410.1:40000-195939 GCA_025084515.1 Ancistrus triradiatus
CAGTGGGAAAAGCACTTTTACACCCTCTTGTGGCAAGACCCAGTGTCTAATCAGAACACACCTGTAATCATTTACGAATCTGCCTGCAATGTAAGTGTATGCCGAGTTTTGCAGCAATCCAACATTTCTATCTGGGTGCTTTATTTTTTTTTGGTCTATATATATATATATACACATACACATACATATACATATACACACATACATACATACATACATACATACATACAGACATATATACACACACACACACACACACAAAAGTAAAAGGTGCAAAACATACACAAATGTGTAAGGGACAGAACCCTCAGGACATTGGCCTAATCTATACATGCGTTTGATACCACGCTGACACAACCTGTATAAAACCACATAACATGCGAGTGTGATTTATTTGATTTATTGAGTGCTAATGTCTATGACCCTTTGACCACCTCCTTTGTGATTGAAAATGATTTAGTTAAGTCTCAGTGACAGATAGCTATTAATCAATTATGTGGATTCATTTGGAAATGGTGCAGGCTGTAATTACACACTAAATTGTAATAAAATCAATGTATAGCTTAATTGACAGAATTTGTTTCCCCTGCTATGCTCAAAGCCATTGACCTTCGGTTCTCATTTAGCACAACACTAAAGCCAGTAGTGTTGTATATAAACATTCTTAAAACAATTGAGAAAAAACGAGGGAAATCACTCAGTTGACTAAGCTAAGCAGCTATGTGATATAAACAAGGGCAAATATAGAAGACAGACAAAAATATATACATATGTATATAAACCTGAAGAAGTAAGACAGAGGACAAGATACTCTTAAAAAATACTAAGATTGAGAGAAAGGTGGAGAAAGTTAAGTTTGTGTTTGAAGAGAGTTTAAAAGAGAAAATAAATAATTAAGCTGAATGAAAGGAAAAGAAAAACCAAGCCCAACTGATAATTACTTTGAGTTTGGGGCATCAGAAAAGATCCCAGCTTCAATCAATTGTTGAGTTCTTTTACTTTCCACTTCTAAATGGGAAAGCTTTCATAATTAGATTTTTGTTTTAAGACGGCATTTTAGATGCATCCTTTTGTTCAAAGTTCCTGCCCCTTTTCCCAGATTTTCCATGTAGCTGTCCTCGATCTGGCTGTCACTTGCTCTGCTCAGTTCTGCAGTGGTAGTACACACACCATGTGATACTAAGATTATTGGATTGAATCCCATTTTAAGTGCTCAGTGAAAGCACTACATGCACACACACATGCACACTTACACACCCTCTCTCTGTTATTAATATACAAGTATGTGCCACATACATCCATTCAGACAGCATCCATTCACATATATGTTCATGATCTGATAAGGATATTATCCTTTTTATGAAGTAAATTAACCTACTTAACCTTTATTTTACCATGCAAGATACATTACCTGTTGTAGTACAGCAGCTGTAATGATACATTTAACAGCACAGTGTCACAGACTGGGCCAGAATCCCCCTCGTTACACCTCTCCCCACCACTAGGGGTGACCTGGATTATACCGCTTGCGCTGCTCCACCGGACTGTAGAGCAAGCAAGCCAGCAAGCCAGCGCTAATGCTAACAAGCTACAGCCGGTGGTGACATTATTTAAGCAGGACTCTAGCCCTGTCATGGCATGGGTTATTGTCTGTTCATGCTCTGCTTGCTTACTTGTCCATGCGTTTCATGTTCATACTCCCCGGTTTGCTTGAGCACCTCGTGGTTTGTGGTAAGCTCGCGTTTATTGTTTCTTTGTCTGTTTCACGTTCGGGTCTGTTCAGTATGCTCTTTGTTTTATTTATCATGTTGCCGTTTTGCCGCGAATACCTTAGTTCCTTCGCCTTATGTTTCTGTTAGCTTTTTGTCTCTTTTGTTTATTAAATATCGTTAATTATATTAGGTCTACCTGCACTCATCTCCTTGCTTGTCCCACGAACTTGTCCATTCTTATACAGTTTCTTTTTTCTTGCCTTTCAGGTAGGGCTCTGTGCTGGGCCTCCAAGTTGTGGCCTATTCTTAAATATGGAACCGTTAGGGAGTTTTTTGAGTACCTGAAGACTGGTTTTCATGCGTTCGGTTACCGTGTCTCGGCTGTAATTGAATTCCCAGTAAACCAGCTCTTAGAAGGGGTTGTCCAAATACAAACCAACACCTCGAAGCTCATTTTCTGAGAATGTTAGCTCTGTATTTGAGGACGCTAACCCCGTATCTGAGCATGTCATGGCTGTTAGCTCTCTTGATGAGCAGTTAGCGCCCTGTAGCTCAGTACTGGAACTGTTAGCGTCAAATAGCTCATTACTTGCACCTTTAGCATTGACTAGCTCTGTACCTGAGCATGTTAGCTCTGTACCAGGGCCGTTAGCGTTGACTAGCTCTGTACTTGAGCATGTTAGCTCCGTACCTGAGCCGTTGCCATCAACTAGCCCTTTACCTGAACCGTTAGCGTCGACTAGCTCCGTATCCTGAGCACGTTAGTTCCATACCCGAGCCGTTAGCGTCGACTAGCTCCGCACTTGAGCATGTTAGCTCCGTACCTGAACCAAAAGCGTCCAGTAGCCCTGAATTTGAGCACGCTAGCACCGTATCGGAATATGCCACACCACTTAGTTTTGTGCACAAGCATGTTAACTCTGTACCTGAGTTCATCGGTTCCATGTTTGAATTGTTAACACCGCCTAGCTCCATATCTGAGCCTGCCATGGCCTGTAGTTTCGTACTCGAGTATGTTAGCTCCGTGCCTGAGTTTTTTAGTTCCTTGTTTGGATCGTTAGTGCTGTCTGGCTCCATATCTGAGTCCGCCGTGTCCTGTATTTTCTTACCTGAGCCTGTTAGTTCCATACCGGAGCTGTTAACCTTGCCGGGCTTTGTGTCTGAGCACACTTGCTCAATGCCTGAGGTTACAATGTTTCTAAGCAAGACATTTGAGCTACTTGCACTAATCCTGGTACCTAGGACACCTGCGTCAACGCCGAGGTCATCTGTTCCTGTGCCTGTGCCGAGGGCGTCCATTCCAGTGCCTGTACTGAAATCATCTCTCCCTGAGCCTGTGCTAGGTCATCTCTTCCCGAGCCCGTGCCAGTTTATAGGACATTAGTGCCAGTAACAGCACCGAGAATATCAGCACCAGTGCCAGCGCTGAGGATGTCAGTGCCCACACCTGCATCGAGGACATTAGTGCCTGTGCCAGCACCGAGGATGTCAGTGCCAGTACCTGCACCGAGGACATCAGCGCCAGTTCCCGTACCCTCAACTTCTGTTCCTGAGGCCTGCGCTGAGGCCGTTTGTTCCAGTGAGCCCTTGCCAGAGGCCGCCTGCTCCAGTCAGGCCTTGCCAGAGGCCGCCTGTTCCAGTGAGCCCTTGCCAGAGGCCACCTATTCTAGTGAGGCCTGCCCGAGGACCAGTTGTTCCAATGGGGCCTTCCCAGAGACCTTTTGCTCTCATGAGACCGGTCCAGAGGCAGCTTGCTGCTATTTGGTCTCGTCTGTTCTGTGCCCACCTTCCGACCTCTCACCACCCACCTGTGTCAAGTATTGTGGCGACTGGGACCCTCCTGGGGGTCGCCCTGAAAGGAAACCCCCAGACTTGGTTGGGTGCCCGGTTGGAAGGGGGGGAGGGTGGGCCTCTCCCTGCCACTAGGGGCGACCTGGATTGTACCGCTTGCGCTGCTCCACTGGACTGTATAACGCACGAGAGCAAGCTGGTGCTAATGCTAACAAGCTACAGTTGGTGGGGACATTATTTAAGCAGGACTCTAGCCCTGTCATGGCACGGGTTATTGTCTGTTCAGTATGCTATTTGTTTTATTTATCACGTAGTTCCTTCGCCTTTGTTTCTGTTATCTTTTTGTCTCTTTTGTTTAACTAATATCGTCTACCTGCACTCGTCTATTTGCTTGTCCCACGAACCTTCCTTGTTACACACAGCTTCTGGTGCAGAAAGTTTAATTTTATTATTAAACACAAGGCTTTATTAATCACTGAGCAATGTTTGACTGCTGTTGTGCTCCTTGTAAGCACCAAGATGATAATATGGTGCAGGTCTTACCACTCAGGTGAATTACACGCACTGGATCTGAATTCCACCATTTATTTATTTTTCAATTAAAGCTCACAAATTTCATGTATATACATAACACATGATGTGTGTATGGAGATCAATATATTGCATGAGCTCCTTTCTATTTTCCCTCAGACTGTATTCGTTCACCTTCTACTGGTTTGTATAGTAACTGTATTTTGTATGGCCTTGCAGTGAAAACTGTGTGCATCTTGAATGCAGTCATGAAACATGTAAACAGAGTCTAAGTCCAATCCTTTAATTTCGCTTGAGGGCCCTATTCATGCCTCATATTAATATTTCACCTCAACTTCAGTCACCTATTCACACATCACAGTTTTCAAAATGAATTTACATATCAATGAGACTTTAATGTTTCCATTTAGCCTGTCACCATTAAAACAACAGCATTTATAATATTTTTTAATTATTCGTATATGTTAAGTAACTCATATTTGGAAACTGGACTTACGTGCATCAGCATATGTCAAGGCAAGCTATTTTGACTGCTATAATTAACAGTAGGAAATGTTATCTTAAAACTATTGGCCTAAATGTCATTGTGTCACTGTGGACCAAATGACCCCACAACGACTGAAAGATCTGATATTTCTTATCTTGTCGGGACAATTTGCTGGTCTCACAAATGTTGTGCGTGTTGTTGTGGGGACAAAAAATTATATAAAGATCTGGCAGGTTTTTTTTTGTATTTTATTTTATTTTATTTTTTTTTACAGAAACTGCTATTTTCTTTTGGAAAACCAAAAGTGTCAAAAGATTTGCTGTAGGTTACTGAGGTTAAGGCTAGGGGTAGGTGTAGAATTAATCAGCTACAGTAATCATTATGTCAAACACACATAGTCATAGTCAAGATTGTGTGTGTGTGTGTGTGTGTGTGTGTGTGAGAGAGAGAGAGACAGAGAGAGAGCTTACTGTATCGTGTTATCCTCTCAGTGTGATTCTCACATTACTTAAAATTATACAGTTGCAGTTCTTTCACATTTATGTATACATATTAACTGTTACAAAATAATAAAGAATATGTTTTAGAATATGTTTTTATGCAATATAAGGGATTTACATAGCAAGTATTTTAGACTCCAACTACTGATCTAGAGTATTCTCAAGTTTCATCATCACCCCAGAAAGACAAAGCTGATCCATGGTCATGAGTACATACTGTATAATAATCAGCAGAATTATGTGGGGTTACCAGATACAAATGAAAAACAAATAGTGGTGCTTGAAAGTTTGTAAACCCTTTAGAATTTTCTGTATTTCTGCATAAATATGACCTGAAACATCATCAGAAGTCCTAAAAAGTAGATAAAGAGAACTCAGTTAAAAAATGAGACAAAAATATTATACTTGGTCATATATTTATTGAGGAAAATTATCTAATATTACATATTAGTGAGTGGCAAAAGTATGTGAAGCTTTGCTTTCAGTATCTGGTGTGACCGCCCTGTTGATCAATCCTGCACACCAGCTTGGAGGAATTTTAGCCCATTCCTCCATACAAAACAGCTTCAACTATGGGATGTTGGTGGGTTTCATCACATTAATTGCTCAGTTCAGGTCCTTCCACAACATGTTTATTGGATTCAGGTCAGGACTTTGACTTGTCCCTTCCAAAACATTAACTTTATTCTTCTTTAACCATTCTTTGGTAGAACAACTTGTGGTCATTGTCTTGCTGCATGACCCACCTTGGTGGAGTCCAAACTCTTTAGAGATGGTTTTGTAACCTTTTCCAGCCTGATGAGCTGATGAGATCCTGAGAGGTCCTCAGAAATCTTCTTTGTTCGTGCCATGATACACTTCCACAAACATGTGTTGTGAAGAGCAGACTTTGATAGAGCCCAATGCTTTAAATATAAGTCATCCCATTGACTGAAAACACCTGACTCTAATTTCACCTTCAAATAAACTGTGATCCTAGAGGCTCACATACTTTTGCCACTTACTAATATGTAATATTGGATTATTTTCCTCAATAAATAAATTACCAAGTATAATATTTTTGTCTTATTTGATTAACTGGGTTCTCTTTATATATTTTTAGGACTTGTGAGAAAATCTGTCAATGTTTTAGGCCATATTTATGCAGAAATATAGAAATTCTAAAGGGATCACAAACTTTCAAGCAGCACTGTACTTAGAAAGATGAGAGAGATCTGTAATTTTCACCATAGGTACACTTCAACTATGAGAGACAAAATGAGAAAAAAAAATCCAGGAAATCACATTGTAGGAATTTTAAAGAATTTAATTGTATATCATGGTGGAAAAATGGTATTTGGTCACCCACAAACAAGCAAGATTTCTGGCTCTCTGAGACCTGTAACTTCTTCTTTAAGATGCTCTTCTGTCCTCCACTGTTTTTTGCAGAAAAAAATCCCAGAACTACACGAAGGGACCTGATGAATGACCTGCAGAGAGTTGGGACCAAAGCAACAAAGGCTACCATCAGTAACACACTTCCCCGAGAGGGACTCAGATCCTGCAGTGCCAGACGTGTCCCCCTGCTTAAGCCAGCACATTTCCAGACCTGTCTGAAGTTTGCCACAGAGAGCATATGGATGATCCAGAAGAGGATTGGGAGAATATCATGAGCTCAGATAAAACCAAAATAGAACTTTTTGGTAAAAACTCAACTCATTGTGTTTGGAGGAAGAAGAATGCTGAGTCGCATCCCAAGAACACCATACCTACTGTGAAGCATGGAGGAGAAAACATCATGCTTTGGGGCTGTTTTTCTGCAAAGGGGACAGGACGACTGATCCATGTTAAGAGAAGAATGAATGGGGCCATGTATCGTGAGATTTTAAGCCCAAACCTTTTTCCATCAATGAGAGCATTGAAGATGGAACGTGGCTGGGTCTTCCAGCATGACAATGATCCCAAGCACACCACACGGGCAATGAAGGAGTGGCTCCATAAAAAACATTTCAAGGTCCTGGAGTGACCTAGCCAGTCTCCAGACCTCAACCCCGTAGAAAATTTGTGGAGGGAGTTGAAAGTCCGTGTTGCCCAGTGACAGCCCCAAAACATCACTGCTCTAGAGGAGATCTGCATGGAGGAATGGGCCAAAATACCAGCTACAGTGTGTGCAAACCTGGTGAAGACTTACAGCAAACTTTTGACCTCTGTCATTGCCAACAAAGGTTATGTTACAAAGTACTGAGTTGAACTTTTGTTTCTGACCAAATACTTATTTTCCACCATAATTTACAATTACATTCTTTAAAAATCCTACTACAATGTGATTTTCTGGATTTTTTTCTCATTTTGTCTCTCATAGTTGAAGTGTACCTATGATGAAAATTACAGACCTCTCTCATCTTTCTAAGTAGGAGAACTTGCATAATCAGTGGCTGACTAAATACTTTTTTGCCCCACTGTACATCACAGCACTTATCATTGGTATGTCACCAGCTGCATGTGTCATGTTCCTTTTTTTCCATGTCCCACATTTTCACCCCTTTCAGCAGCTCAATGCTGTGTTCAAGGAAACATGATTTAGTCATTTTGACACACGAAAAAAGCCATCATAAAAAAATCTGGACATGAATCAGTCTGTTTCAGAATTTGCCAAGGTTAATCGCAGCCTGGACCTGTAATTAATTTTTGTACACTGCAAACTGCCATTCTAGCTCCCCACAGAAATTACTGCATTGAGATATATTTTAACCGTTATGGCTCCCCCATTGTCATTATATGTCAGTAACATCATTCATTCATTTTCTTATCCACTTAATCCTGGTCAGGGTTGCAGGACAGCCGGTGCCCATGAACAACCCTAGACAGGGCACCGTTCCATCATATGGCACAAACGCAAACACACACTCACATACTAAGGGCTCTTTAGCCTAACACATGTCTTTAGAATGTGGGAGGAAACCAGAGTACAAATAGTAAATCCATACAGACATCGGGAAGACATGCAAGCTCCACACACGTGTCCCAGGTCGGGATCAAAACGGAGACGCTGGATCTATGAGGCGACCAAGCTGACCGCTTGACGATACTTGTCAACATCTTAGAGCTAAATGCAGATTTCAGCAAGTAGCCTGTCTGATTTAATTGCAGTCAGTAAGCAAACAGAACATTTCTTTATATTCCATTCAAGCTTACTTACGCTTACTTATGGTATCTTTATTGATGTTTACCCTAGCTAGCTATTCATTGCATAATAAGAGTTATATATTCCTTTACACCCACACCCACACCCAGCTGCTGATCATGGGCCTTGGCATTGTCCTATCCTAGACAAACTATCCAAGTTCATTATACAAATGTTCATCATGCAAAAACTGCTGCCATGACCTGGAGCATTCTCTTCTGTTGTAGCCTACTGAAGATCTAGACCTAAATTTGCTCAAGGTTTTCTCTCTACTTCATAGAAACCATAAAATCAAAGTATATATTTTACAGTTTCATCATTTTTTTTTATTCTAAAGGCCATGCCCCCACCCCCTAAAAAATGGATGTTGTAGTTGTATTCCTTTTGCCCCTTGTCAAAATTAAACTATACTCTTGTTCACATACCCTACTTAGGAAAAGCAATATTTTTGTTGTTAGCCTCCAAAATAATTCAGATGCCCACCCAGTGATGTACTGGTAATGCATCTAATAAAGAAAACTACATATGACTCAATCGTACAAAGTTAAATGCGTCAAATTATAAGGCCTAAAGTCCATAACTATTTGAAGTGCAAGACTTTAATAGCAGAGCTACAATACTAATACATGTATTATGAAGTTTGTAAATCGAAAGATGATTGTCTATTGTAGTCTAAAATTACTCTCATCATTAGTTGAAATATATTTACGTAATAAATGAATTACTGATATTTGAATTTCACTGATTTTTCCATACTGATTGTTAACAGTAAGCACAGGTATAATCCTGAATAGCATTTCAGCCACTATTTCCACTTTTATTTGTTAAGGATAAATTGAAAAACAGAAGTGTCTGTCGTGGAGCAGTGGTTACTACCCCTTTTTTATTTACTTGAGGTATGATTCACAAAGCCAGAGTATTCAACAAAAAACAATAAACAAAAATGTTTGGTGTCATATCTCTGATTTGTTCATTTGCTACAAAGTGAAAAAAAATAAAAAATAAAAATAAAAAATAGAGTAAATATCCTCTAAGAAGAGTGATTCCATTGTTTTTGCCAGGGGTAGTAAGGTACTAGACTGCTGATCAGAAGGTCCAATGTTCCTTGTAAGACTGTATCAGTTGTAAGCTGCTCCGTATACGAGATCCTGCCAAATAAGTAAATTTGAATTTGTTATTACTAAAACTATTTATTAAGCAATTTTCTTAACACAGATGCAAAGAACTTCAGGTCAGATGCAAACTTACATCAAGTAACTACTGTATCAGTATGAGGTAGATTTCTTACTTAAACTCTGTTTATCAATTTCACATCACCAATAATATTGTATTGGTCATAAATATAGTGAGTAACTTATTCTGACAAGTACATTCCTACAGCCTAAAGTCTGTTCTTTCACAAAGTGTTCTTGTATTCTGTACCCACCTAACTAGCTAGTAAACACTCTTAAGACTCATCAAGTTTATTTACCGATTTGACAACCTTAATTTATTTAATGCTTCCCAGTTCCTGCAAGCAGCACACTGTAAGTTTCTTTATTAGCAAGTCTATCATTAGAAAATCTTCATTAGATAATCAGACGTTGAGAACAAATTATATCACCCAGTCTATTGCAGATTCCAATCAAGATTTTATGGGAATAATCTCACAGTGAGAGCACATAAATCTTGAAGGCTATGATGACAAACACATTCTTATAGTCTAAAGTCTGTTCTCTCACAAAGTATTCCAGTACTCTATTAAATGTTATTTAGTAATACACCAGGAATGTGTGAGATATAAAACAATACAAAGTAGCTACATTTCGGTCATTTTCTGGCTACAACCTCTACCACTTGTGGTCAACTTCGTATGTAATTCTAAAATGGAGCTAACATTTGTAGGTCCTGGGAATGGATGTCCAACGCTTCAGACTTAACTGTTTTTGAGTGTAGTACTGAATTTGTAAACTACTGAATCAGTTTTTGCTGTTTTTTACACTATACCTAAATAAATTGGAAAGTGTTTTTAACCACATCCTTTGGGGCTTCTGTAAGTTATGCATAGGTTAAAGGGGAAACAAAATAATCAAAACTAAACTGGACAGTGTTGACTTTGTTTAAATTTGAGCCATGTCTCCTGACTGATGAGGCAGATGGATAGAAGGGCAATCTGTTTGTGACAGACGCAAGATGAAGAATTGATTACAACTGGCATCAATTAAGAAAAGGTCAAAGCCATTCAATGCTTATTTAAGACATGGCTGAAAGAAAGGATAGACAAGGTATATAATAATATTATTTCAGATCACCCTACATATTTTGTAGTTAGTTTCCTGTTGCTAAAAGATACAATAATATACTGGGTTACAACTATTTAAGTCAGATTTTCAATTCAGTTTAGCACTCCCAAACAATAATTATCCTTCTTAAATGAATTGTTTCATTTTGGTTCACAGAATGAATTGTTTCAATCTGTGCTCTTAGACTACCTAATGTGACAAGCTTGCCAGTGACCGATTTAGTGCCACTGTAACCAAAGATAACCGATGACAAAGTTCTGATTGTGTTAGAAATTCTGAATTTGGCATCAGTGAGAATGTCTTTTAGATGTCCGTAATATTAGCATTTTATCACACATGCAAAGAACTGGCATTGTCCAGATAATGAGCTAGGAAACACTTAAGACTCATCAAGTTTATTTACCGACTTATGCCAGCCTTAACCTATTTAACCCTTCACAGTTCTCTCAAGCATCACATTATAATTTTCCTTATTAGCAAATTTATCTTTAGAAAAGCTTCATCACATAATCTGACATGTAGAACAAATTGCATTGCCCAGTCTATTGCATAATTCTATCAAGAGAGTAGCATATAGTAATCTTACAAGCCCTCTGAAATAATTTAAATCTGAATTTATTGAATAATATTTTACTATAAAATAAAATAAAAGTTCCTTGAAAGTTTATTATTTATGCATAAATATGACCTAAAAGTAGATAAAGAGCTAAACGCATTAGAGAAAAATATTATACTTGGTCATTTATATACTGAGGAAAATAATCCAATATTACATATCCATGAGTCTGTATGTGAACCATTTCTTTCAGTATCTTGTGTGACTCCGTTGTTCAACAATAATTTCAACTAAACATTTCCGTCAATAACAAATCATATCTGCATATTGGCTTGGAGGAATTCCTCCATCCAGAACAGCTTCAACTCTGGGATATTGGTGGGCTTCTCACATGTACTGCTTGGTTCACGTCTTTCCACATGTCTAGTAGATTAAAATCAGGAGTTGGCTATTCCAAAATATTAACTTTATTCTTCTGTAACCTTTCTTTGGTATAACAACTTGTGTACTTAGGGTTGTCGTGATGCTACCTGACCAGCGTTCTTTTGAGATGTTCTGACATTTTCCTTTACAGTTTGCTTTTATCATTAAGAATTCATTGTTCCATAAATGACGACAAGCCTTTCTGGCCCAGATACAGCAAAACAGGCCCAATACAACACCATGTTTCACAGAAGGAATAAGGTTCTATTGATTGAGTGCAGTGTTTTCCTTTCTCGAGACATAACACTTCTCATCCTGCTGTTGAATTGATCTTTGTTGGTTGACCAATACTGGTGAGAATTGTCTTGAATATTCTCAGTTTGTTTACAATCTGTTTGACTGTGGACGGGTGGAATTCAAACACTTTATGGATTGTTTTCTAACTTTTTCCAACCCGAAGAGCATCAACAATTTTTTTTTGTTTTCTTTTTTTGTGAAATTCTGAAATTTCCTTTGTTCATTCTATGATTCACTTCCATAAAAATATGTGGTGAAGATCAGACTTTGATTCCTGTTCTTACAATAACAGGACATCCACTCACACCTGATTGTCATCCCATTGAAAACACACAAGTGGAAATGAGGTTCTCATGATTCAGTAGTAAAGTAAAATGTGCTGCATCACTCAGGGTGCATTCTGCCTCCAGGCGGTCTGGTTCATCCTTCACATCTGTTTGACACACACTGAGTCGTCTGCACACAAGAAGGAATCAGACAGTTTGAACACTTCCTTTCATTTTTGTGCATGAATTATCACACAAGCAGGGAACACAGCAGGCCACTACTGCTCTAATGAATCATCACTACTAGCAACAGGATCTGCCATAATCTCAGGTAGAGTGAACTTGCTTCCTGCTACGCCATTCCCCAAAATCACAGACACACCACTGACTGGTAGCAATTTTTACAAAACCAGTCAGCATGAACACACACACAACAGGCACATGAAAGACTCTAAGCTCCACTCCCTGAGTTTACTCACTGCTATTATAAGAACTGTCCAAAAACAGTAGTGTGCCCTCCAAAATATTTAACTGGGCTGCATCAGTATCAGTATCTTTCAAAATCTGAACAGGCTGTCTTGCACCATCTGCACTTAGATACACAAACCAGTAGACAAAAGGCTTGAATGGTAGTTCAGTAGTATGTTGCAGGGCTGATTCAGTCACACAACTCATAGCACTGACCTTCTTAACAAAGGCTTGTTCTCTAGCATCATTGTGATTCAGTGCAGGACAGGACGCAAAGAAATTAGTAAGTTCACGACAGTAGAGCTATTCGTGTGAGTTAGAAAAAGGTACAGTGGGCGCATGAGAATCAGAAGTGTTAGCTACAGCTTTCCCAGTGTAGTGTGCGGGCAGCTCCCGTGGAGACAGAAGGCATTGTGAGTGTTTTAACACATACACGTCCGCCAGAGCAGCAGCTTGAGCCAAAAGATAAATTTTAAGTAAAGGACTACTAACAATACTTAACATGCTTCCAACAGAAGTAGCTAATTAAGCTGCTCAAAATTCTCAACTATTCTACTGGTGCACCATTTTCCAAAAAGTACCCTTTTATCTCTAGCAAATTCCACATAAGTTTGCAAAGGACCTTTAGTCAACATCCTAAAGGATTGCCTCAGGAACATGTTCACATGCCTTCACCGAATCATAATTCAAACTCTGCTCAAGTGTGAGAGCAGAACAAACTGCCAGTGAATCTAAACAGTGTCCGAAGAGCACAAGACCAGTTGCATAGTGGTGATGTGCTCAAAATCTGGAAACTAAGCATTAACTTCGTGCTCTCCAATTATTATGCACAGGCTTCGGATCATCTGTTTCTGGCAACCTCCATACCGTCATTTCTCGATGTTCTTCTCCTTAGGTCACAACAGCTGTACCTGGAAGTCTTGCCTCTTAAACTTTAGCTCCAACTCCCTTAACCAGATCTGCAAACCCAGATCTGTAAGATGAAGGCATTGAAGCTATGGACTGGCCCACCCGTTCCCCAGACCTGAATCCGATTGAATTAAACTGCGAATTAAAGTTTCAGCCTGCCTTAGCAATGCAACGCCACCGCCGTCTAACATCAGCAGAGAGGAAAGGAATGCACTCACGACTCTCAGTAAGGATAATGACATCATCATCCTTCCAGCGGACAAAGGCAGGTGCACTGTTTTTATTAAACTAGAACAGACTATCATGAGAAAGTTATGACTCTCCTTAGAGACACTAACACTTATGAGCCCCTGAAACGAGATCCTGGTAGTGGGTACAAGAAGAGGGTGATAGATTGTCTGAAGCTTTTAGAACAGGACAAAGCTATTGCCCGGCCTCTGTACCACAGATTATACCCAGGGGAGGCTACACCTAGTCTGTATGGTTTACCTAAGATACATAAACAGGATGTGCCATTGCGGCCCATTGTGTGTATGATCAACCCAGTGACCTACAACATCGCCAAGTTTCTGGCATCGATCCTCAACCCGTTGGTAGGCAGCACGGATCATCACATCCAGAACACCATGGATTTCGTGGATAAGGTGAGGGACGTCATTATGGAGACGGATGAAACAATGGTCTCGTTTGATGTCACATCTCTCTTCACGTGCGTTCCAGTTTCTGAGGCAGTAGAGGTAGTCCGAGTGAAACTACAGGATGACCCCACTCTCAGCAATAGGACCACCCTTAACTCGGACCAGGTGTGTTTGCTTCTGGAGCTGTGTCTTCAATCCACCTATTTCACATACAGAGAGCAGTACTATAGGCAGAAACATGGGTGTGCCATGGGCTCCCCAGTTTCACCCATCGTGGCCAACCTTTATATGGAAGAAGTGGAAAAGAAGGCACTAAGATCCTATTCAGGAACACACCACCCAGCCATTGGTTTCAGATATGTGGATGACGCCTGGGTTAAAATTAAATCTCAGGAAGTGCCACATTTCACCAACCCACATCAACTCAGTAGACAAACACATTAAGTTCACCAGGGAGAATGTGAAGAACAGCAGATTAGCCTTCTTGGATTGTGAGGTTGTGATTGGAGATGGGGGACGATTGAAAGTCGATGTTTACCGTAAGCCAACACATACGGATCAGTACTTAAGGTTTTGACTCTCATCATCCACTGGAGCACAAACTAGGAGTCATCAGGACACTGTACCACCGAGCAGACAGCGTCCCCACTGACAGGGCGGCCAAGGATGGAGAGAAATCTCACATTAAGCAGGCCCTGGGCAAATGTGGTTATCCGAATTGGGCCTTTGTCAAAGCCGGTAAGACGCCCAAAACAGTGCTCCAGCAGATCGACGAGAGGAGAACAACAACCGCAGTCTAAGCGTAAACCAGTGGTGATTCCATATGTGGCAGGAACATCTCAACAATTGAGACGCATATTTGCCAAACATCGCATCTCAGTGGCTTTCAAACCCCAAAACACGCTACGCCAGAAACTGGTCCACCCCAAGGATCGGGTCCCCCAGCACAAACAGAGTAATGTAGCATACGCTGTGAAGTGCCAGGAGGATTGCCAGGAATTGTACATCGGGGAAACCAAACAGTCCCTTGGCGAAACGGATGGCACAACATAGAAGAGCTACCTCATCAGGTCTGGACTCTGCGGTTTACACCCACCTACAGGCCAGTGGGACACTCTTTCAAGGATGAAGACGTGCAGATCCTTGATAGGGAGGAACGATGGTTTTGAACGTGGAGTAAAAGAAGCCATTTTTGTAAAAAGGGAACATCCATCCCTGAAAAACCGAGGAGGGGGCCTCAGAGTACACCTCTCACCATCTTACAATGGAGCCATCGCAGCCCTTCCCCAATCATGTGTGAATGGCACACGTGGCCATTGTCGTTAATGGCTATGTAAATCTGCATATTAAACTGATCACCGGTCCCATTGTTATGCAATGGTGCTGGTACCAGTCGTTATGCAACGTGCTGTATATAAGATTGGGGAAGTTTTCCAACTGCTGAGACTGAAGAAGTCACTTAGATGAGTGACGAAACGTTTCTCCAATAAAATCTATGTCCAGATGAACAGATTCAACTTCTTGGATGAATCCGATTGAGCACATCTGGGACATCATGTCTCGCTCCATCCACCAACATCACGTTGAACCACAGACTGTCCAGGAGATGGCGGATGCTTTAGTTCAGGTCCGGGAGGAGATCCCTCAGGAGACCATCCGCCACCTTATCAGGAGCATGCCCAGGCGTTGTAGGAAGGTCATACAGGCACGTGGAGGCCACACACAATACTAAGCCTCATTTTGACTGGTTTTAAGGATATTACATCAAAGTTGGATCAGCCTGTAAGTGTGTTTTTCCACTTTAATTTTGTGTGTGACTCCAAATCCAGGCCTGCATTGGTTAATAAATTTGATTTCCATTGATGATTTTTGTGTGATTTTGTTGTCAGCACATTCAACTTAGTACAGAACAAAGTATTCAATGAGAATATTTCATTAATTCAGATCTAGGATGTGTTATTTGAGTGTTCCCTTTATTTTTTGAGCAGTGTACTTTTAGGACTTGTGTGAAAATCTGACAATGTTTTAGGTCATATTTATGCAGAAGTATAAAAGATACATGTCCTTCTACATCTGTCTGCTGTGTTTGACACTGTTAATCATCTGGTTCTCATCTCCAATCTTGTTAACACGCTAGCACTCCGGGTCATGAACTTGCCTGGTTCTCCTCATACTAGAGAGCCATGCAAGTTCGAGTTTCTCTTTCATCAACTCATAGGTTTATTACAGGAGTTCCTCAGGGAAAGTTCTTGGTCTACTCATATTCTCTCTCTACACTAAATCATTTGGCTCAGTAATTAGATCCCATGGCTTCTCATATCAATGCTAAGCAGATGCTAGTCAAGTCAAGTGAAATTTATTTATATAGCACTTTTTACAACACAGCATTTTCTCAAAGAAGCTTTACAAATATATTAGATCAAAGCCCTAGTTGAGCAAGCCTGAGGCGACAGTGGCAAGGAAAAACTCCCCAAACCATACAGGTAAGAAACCTTGGGAGGACCAAGACTCAAATAGAGACCCATCCTCCTTGGGCAGCCTGGGTGTTAAATACAATAATTAAAGAATATATGTAAAGTTAATACCCTATTTAAATTTAGAATAGAATAATATATAGACTAAGAAATAGAGAAACACAAAAATGTGTTAAAAGCATGATATGAAGTAAACATTCATTGTAAAACGTCAAATATTTTAAGGCTACTCAAAGGCCTGAGTAAATAAGTGTGTTTTTAATCTGGACTTGAAGATCAAGAGCAAGTTTGAATCACGAACAGTGACAGGGAGGCTATTCCAAAGGTTGAGGGGCCATGTATGAGAACACTCTTCCCCCTGCAGTGACTTTTTTAATCCTAGGGACTACAAGTAATCCTGCACCTTGTGCACCTGCACCACAAAGTAAGCGTGATGGGTTATAGTGCTGAATTAGTATACTTAAATACTACGGCGCCAGGCCATGTAGCCCTTTATAGGTTAGTAATAAAATTTTATAATCAGTACGAAATTTAATTGGCAGCCAGTGCAAAGATGATAGAACGGGACTAATATGGTCAAACTTCCTAGTTCTAGTAAGCACTTGTGCTGCTGCATTTTGGACCAACTGGAGCTTGTTAAAGGATCTACCAGAGCAACCAGCAAAAAGGGCATTACAGTGATCTAACCTTGAAGTTATAAATGCATGGATCAGTTTTTCAGCATCATTAACAAAAAGTATATTTCTTATTTTTGAGATATTACACAGTTGAAAAAAAGCAACTCTGGTGATATTAATGTGTGCATCAAAAGAGAGGTCTGAATCCATTGTGACACCCAAGTTTTTAACTACTGAGCTGGGGGTGACAGAGAAAGCGTTGAGATTTAACACTAGATTAGTCAACTTCTCCCTTGCAGCCTTTGGACCAACAAGTAATACTTCAGTTTTATCTGAATTCAGTAGAAGAAAATTACAAGACATCCAACTACTCAGCTTTAACTTTAATTTAATGCTACTTAACTTTAATTATTCCATTCACATCAGAAGTTTCAAAACGCGTATCTCACTTCTGATATTTCTTCCTAGATGGCAAAATATCATTTGAAACAACAGAAGGCGTCACTGTCCCTCCAGCCCACAAGGGTAAGAAGCTTGGTGTGATCTTCATCCACCAGATCTCACAGACTTCTGCACCGCATCTGAAGAATACATAATTTTCTGTCCAGAAGTGCTGCTCAGATTCTCATACAGGCTCTATCCACATCATATCCATACTTACTGTAATGTTATGCTTTCTGGTCTGCCTTCATGTTCTACTGCTCCATTACAGAACACCCAGAGTGCTGCAGCCCATCTGGTTCACAACCTACCAATTTTTTTTGTAACAAAATGTTTTATTTCATTTCAGTCATTTGATCTGTTAATAAACATCCATTCCTGCATTTTGGGCTTGCAACACATTCCATAAAACATTTAGATGAGGGCAATTTAGGGAAAGTAATAATAAAAAAATAATAATAATGATGTGATTTCAAACAGGTGAGTGTAATCATGATTAGGTGCAAAAGCAGTATTCAGCCTTTGATGAGCAATGATGGGCAGAGGATCTCCATTTTGCAACAACTGCATGAGAATATTATTGTAATGTTTAAAAACAATGTTCTCATAGAAAGATTGGGATGGATATGTATATTTCAGTCTTGCCTTTTTCTGATCTCTCATTTTGCATTGTCTTGTTAAAAAAATGCATGGACATTCCTGAATGTAATGTCAATGTTCTTTTCTGCATTAATGCTACCATCACAAAAGTATAAATGACCTTTGCCAAGGGCACAGACACAACCCAATACTATGATAGACCCTGGCATTTGGACTTGTTGCTGTCTGGATGGTACATTTTTATCTTTGGACCAGAGCACACGGAATATTGATTTGTCCACAATACGTTTCCACGGAGCCCAGAGAAGTCTATGCCACTTCTGGACATGGTTAACATAAGGCTTCTTTTTGCAAAGTAGTGTTTTAAGTGGCATTTCTGACTGTAACTCTGTAGTGAGGTGCTTGATAAAGGTTTGCCAAAGTAATCCTTTGCTCATAATCCCATGTGGTTATGTCACCTATAGATGAATGACAGTTATTGATGCAGTAAAGTCTGAGGGATTGGCGATCATGGCCGTTCAGTTTAAGCTTGCACTCTAGCCATTTATGGACTGAAATTCCACCAGATTTTTGATCATTTAATGATATTATGCACTGTAGACTAAGACAATATGCAAATCCTTATTAATATTTGAGGAACAGTGTTCTAAAATATTTCAATAGTTTTCTCTCACATTTGTTGACAAACATTTTCTGATTTGGGGTTGTTTTTTGCCAACTTATTCTCAGTATTAGTATTAGTTCTTATATGTGACTTTTTTTTTCAACTTTTTTAATGCAAGTTGCTCCTGAATGAATGTATGTAAATGTAAGTCTATATACAATTGACCATGTAGAATACTTGGTCAGAATATTGATATAGTTACTAATCTTGCTTTGTATGAGAGCTGGATATTATTTTATCATATGCCACACTTTTTAAATCTAATTTGTTGACATCATAAAGAATATCAGGGAACAATGTAGAGAATATGAAAATTATTGTCATCTTTCAGTATGACCTTTATATTATTTTACCACTTACATTGTACATATGAAAAGGCTTTTAGCTCTTACTTAATGGAACTTTTCATAGTGTTACCACAGATGGTCATGAAATATCTTTCACATATTTTACTAAATCATACTGGCCATGCTGAAAAATATAACAGAAACCATAATTTATATAATATTTATCTATATCAACAATATGCAGGCCTAGTAAAAGTGTCATACCATAAATACATTATAGCAGAAGTACTGTATCACCACCAGGCACATGTAGCGTGATCGCTGGATCTCCCTCTCTTTACCTTCTTCCCCCAAGTCGTAAACTTTACAACATCTTGGAATTCAAGAAGACCCTACATCTGGACAAGATCTTAACCCCCCCCCCACCTTTGACTCCAACGGAATTGGACGTCTGTTCAAACAAGACATACAACCTTTGACATCTCCAATCATAAACTAAGCACATTTGCTAATTTTGAAAGGGGGACTCGCCTTTCATCCTTCAAGACCACTGATTGTGGCAGAAGATAAACGCTAATCAGAACACAAACAAAAGGTAAAGATAAACGGTTTCCTGACCCCCTACACTGTTGAACCCTCATCACAGCCTTTTGTAAGCCTTATCACCCAGGAAGGGCGCCAGCAGACAGCCCTGGATTTACATACCAAGAAACGATCGTCGTCCTGTAAGAAGCACAACTCTAATAAGTGTATTAATCTCCTGATGGGAAAAGTCTATCTTCATCGAAACGTTTTTATTACAGAACAAATGACATTGGCTTCCTAATGAGTCCAAATATGCCATATTCATTTGGATGATTCATACAAAGAAGTGGATCAAGGATATTTCGTCATATCCACACACACATTATATACATTGTTACTGAACTGTCACATATCTACTCAGTTAATGTTTTAGTATAATGATCTTTCTCTTATTTTTCAATTCTTAAAGTGATCCCGGTTGATTATTAGAAGTAACAGCTTTTGCCTATGTGTATTGATCGCTCGGGTTTTTTTTTTTTCTTGTTCATACTCATAAAAGAACGAATGTGAAGTTATTTACAATGTACGCTTCCTACCTCTTGTATTAATCATAGTATTGTTTAGTTAAAAGTATAGTAAATGCCTGCGCTGTAGTTTAGAATGCGTTAACGATGTTCTAAGTTATCAATTCAAGGTGCTTTTGATCATCTGAACCTTACAACGAAGTCTGCATCTAAACTTGTAACTTTGAGGATTTTTGGTTATTGTGTGATACTTTTCAATCTCTTTTAGATACGTAGGAATATTATTTAATCCAAGTTAGACGTCTGTGGCTTATGGTGAAATAAGGCAACCGCGATAGGAGAGCTTTACTGAGGAGTCAGCTTCTCATTGGCTAAGTAAGGGCAACTCCTTATGTCCCGCCCCCTGAGCGGGAGCATTCAAAAGCAACCGGGACGACCGAGAAGTTAAGTTAAACTTCAAATTTCGTGTGTAGTCTTGCGTCTTATATGTGTTTTGTGTTTTTCTTTTGTAACGTTTTTGATTATTCATTTCACTCAAGTTTTCGCGTTTACTTTAAAGTTTTCCTGTGTACAGCAGTCTTAAGTAGTTCGGTATCGCTGAACTAGAAAGACCAACCAGACTCTACGCTCGACCATTTTTTGTACCATCCAAGTTTTTTTCAAGTTTTTGTTGAAGCTCGTGGTATTAGAAACGCGCCAACTCCACTTTTATCTGTGGCCAAGATAAATCCTGAGTTGTACGCATACGAGACGCCGAGTACGCGTGAAGCCCTCAGCCTAAATCGGGAAGGACGCCATTTTAAGTCACCAACTCAACGTGGTAAACCGTCGGCAGGAACCCAAAGAGCTAAAGCCGCTGAAGAAGCCGGGTCAGAGTTACGGTGTGCCAGACGGACGCTAAAGCTCCCCCAATATCGTGCCTTTGGACGGCTGGGCCAGGGTGGAATGCCCCGAACCACTCGAGTGACCTTCCAGGCGAGTACCATTTATGGCTTAATCTGGGTTCCCTGATGCTCGGGTCTCAATTTGTTAAATCTTTAAACCACGCTTCAACATAGACTTATTCACGCCTAAGTAATTTAACATACTATCCCCACTCAACTTAATGAAGGTTACCAGTAGCATTGCAACGTTAGTAATTATTACGCGACCAATAAGTTACATAGAGTCATCTTGGTTTCCGATTTTACTACTGTAAGATGTACGCTTGCCATTATTCCCTGTTCTCCATACTGTGATACATACATTTCATCGTCATTTTATGATTTTAACTCTGTGATACACTCGTTATTACCTTAGATAATCTGTTGGTATTTGCCTTGTTTTGTAGTTAATAAATTTTGTTTATAAAACCCTTTTTGAGTTTGCCGCCTGGTTTTGAGAGCTCATTCATTCATTCATTCAAAGGTCGAGAAAACTACTCGGAATTCACTATTCAGAACTAGACTGATCAAGGTTGTTGTTTCTTTTTCCTGGTTTCCAGATCGGCCAGTTAATTATTTATATTTATCATTAATCGATTTGGTGGTGCCTCGTATTTCTTAATTAATTAATATGTTTTAATTAACAAAGTTTAATTAAAAATTAATCCAATTAAAGTGTAGTCTTAGTTCGCTACACACATAATAAAATGTACTGCATTAATGTCTGTTTCATGGGAGTGTATATCAGATATAAGATATAGAATGCAATATTGTAGCTCTACATTCAGTAAATAAGGCAGTTTATCTCAGCAATGACTAAGAAATACAGAGGCACAGGTGAATCTCGCAGATTATTTATGCTTGCTGAAGACTGCTCAATCCCTATTAAATTTCATCATATCTGTAGTATATCTGTAAAAGTGTTCTTCTAATTTATTATATTCATATGTCACAACATAATTATTTTTATATTCTCTTTAAACTGCCTTTTAAAGGAAGATGACCATTTAATGTTGAACTTCATGAATGAGAAGGAGCCCAGCGGCGAGACTATTTGCTGATCACACACACTGGAAGCTAGTTGGCAGTGACGAGATTCCCTGGCACCAAGAATCCTTGCCCAGACACATGACACATCTGAAATGAACTCAACTTGCCAGAGGTGGGATACAATCCAGAGAGGCTCAACATTGTGAACCACTTCTCTACCAGCTGAGTCAGTTTAAAATTCCATGCACTAGGCTTTTTGACTCCCCTCATTTCTCCTACCTTCCTGTCACACATTAAAAGCTACTATTTCACATTTTCATTTTCATAACTCTTTTTTATTATAGCTCCATAATTCCATCTCAGGTGTCCATGCAGTGAGCTGCATGAACATAAATATGAGCATGCATGCCAGATGGCTTAATTGATTTGCAGTTGTCCCAGATGTCAGAACTTCACTACAAGCCTGCATAGCTGTAATTGTGTTGCTTATCATTGTCAAAACAAAACTGGAAAAGACAAGAAAAGACTTATTTTTACATTAATACAGGATGAGCAAATCATTCAATTCCCTGTAATGTGTCTTCATACACAGTTAACTGGCACTAGATCATGAGGTTTAAGGTAAGGAAAGAAAAGATTGCACTTTATTCATTCCTGATAGGAAATGATAGTTTTCCAGCAGCAAAACATTCAATAACAGTATATAGAGGTAGAGATTCAATTACTGCAGAGCCAGCCCGTATACGGCCCGCTGGGTCGTACTTTTATTGCATTCTTAATAACTTAAAACATTCTTAATACACACTCCAAAACACAAACTCAAAAGATTTAATACTATTAGGACTACCTGCATACCGATTTTCAACCGTCTACATGCAGCCATTCCCCAGAAATCACATACCAAACACAGCTGTCCGCCATGTTTGGATACAAAACATCCAACTTTTTTGCCTTTTAAAATATACTTAGGATGTAAAATAACTTTTTATTTTATCATAGAAAATTCACTTACCGTCTAAACAAGTCCATGATACCGTTACATTGCCGATAAAACGTCAGTAAAGCGCTTTTTTGCATGGTTATGTGGTTGCGTAAAATCCATTCGTTCCAACGCAAGCTCTTCTTTGGACGTTTTTCATTTCACAAAACAAAGTTTCCCTTTTCCAAGGGTGCATAAGATATCGCCTATGGGTGGGCTCTGCAAGTACTAAGTTCATTAGTTATTCAAGAGCTCGTAAAGTGTATTGGTTTAGCGGTTTTCTTCACCCCCTCCAGTTCAAACAAGCTGGCCTATGGCTAGACAGATATGCAAATCTCTGGGTCTGTGTAAGCGCTGAAGGACAGAGCTGTGTTCCAATGGACAGCTAAGAGTCTACGGTTTCCATAGAGACCAAACATGACACGATCAGGCACACAGAAGGAGGTGGGTTTGGGCTGGAAATCTCCATTCTTAGCCTTGCTGAACAATGCAGAGGCCTCTTCTACTTGATTTATTCAAATCAAAACCAAATAACACTGAATTGTGACTAATATTTGTTTGTTCTATTACAGAAGACATAAAAGAACTTGCAACCACTTGATTTATAGTGACAGGCTTCTTTTTATTTGTATTTTTAGACGTTGTGGCAAATTTTGAGACGAATGATGACCCTTGATAAAAACCTGTGTAACTCTTGAAAACTTTGTTGTATCTGTTCCAAATTTTTGATTTAGCTTCACAAGTCCCTGCTGAAACAGAAAATGTACAGCATGGAAAATGTTCAATCACCAGCATCCACACACAAATTATAATCTCAAAAAATTAAAGGCGTTTTTTTATTTTCGACATTTTTTTTTATTTATTTAATCTTCCCAAATGTAACCTAAATGATGAAATTGAAAATAGAAGACTGGAGGTGAATAAATATGTTGGCCCAAGCGTTTACTTCAATTTAAGCCCTGAATGATCATTGTGCTATATGTAAAACCCAAAATAACCAGTGTTTAAATGTAATAGTGTTCATTCAATTACAGCAGCATAGGGTAAACTATAGAATTAAGAAGGATTTAACAGATAATATGCATTTTACAAACACTTTAGCAGTGTTGAAACTAATTGCACCAAGACTGGGAACTGTCTACACATACTTACATAAAGTGCTGTTGGTGCTACATAAAGCTACAAATATAAATATAAAGTTATAGAAGACATTATAGAGCATATTATTTGGACGCTACCATGTAAGTTGATTGATAGAAGTACAATACTTGGCTCTGCAATAATGTTCTAGAATTGTATACATGCATGGTCATTGGTTGTTTTATTTTTATATGCAGAATTGTGCAGGGTAATTGCTGCAGAAAGAAAGGACCTGCGTAAACGTTCAGTTCTGTAGCAAGGCAGGAGTAGCCTAGTGCTTCTTTTGATTGTTTTATGAAGTGGGTGGGAGGGGTGCAACTTAATAACTGAGAACTTTGTCAGTATCCTCCTGCACCACCAAAGCTGTGTCCAGTTTTAGTCCCAGGACGTTGCAGATAACCCCGTACACCAAAGGCCTCAGCCTCATTAGAAAATAGAGCTGGTTCTGACCATTCTTATAGATGCTATCAACATTCAGTTCCCATCCCAACTTTTTGATCAATTGTAAAACCAGGTCTTTACCACCTTAAGATTTTGCCCTGGGTGATGATCAGGTGTTAAGTTGAAGATGGTTGAGCTGACACCACTCCACAAAGTTGTCAAATTCCTGAATTAATTCTCTTTTCCATCACTCATAAACCCCACATTATCAATAGCATCTGAGATTTGTTGGTGACACATCTCAGAGCTGTAACTGAAAACAATTCCCTGTGGAGCACCTGTGCTGCTTGCCATCCATTCTGGCACACAGTTCTGTAGCTGAATATACTGAGGCCTGCAAATTAGGTAGCCGATAATCCAGGACACCAGGGTGCTGTGTACCTGTAATGCACTTATCTTATCCCTCAGTGGCATGGATTGGAGGGTATTAAAAGCACTTGAGAAGTCAAAGAACATCACTCTAACGGTGCTTCCTGCCATACACAGATAAGAGCAGGCTCTGTGCAACAGGTAGATCACAGCATCCTCCACCCACACGGGTTTGGTAGGCAAACTGTGGGAGTTCGACACTTCCATGCATGTGTCTGACAAGGTGGCCCAGGACTAACTTTTGTATGGCTTTCAATGGTTTTCAGCGCTACAGGCCTCTAGTCATTTAGATCCTTTGAGGATATTTTTCTTGGTCACTTGAAATAAGTCACTTGAACATCCTCGAGAAGATCAGGACCCTTTCTGGTGTCAGAATCAGGTTGTAGTTTGTGCTAAAGGTCTACATAGAGTTGGTCTTCACAGGCATGAGATTTTTGGTCAAGGGCCACACTAAATGGAGAGGTCTTTTGCTTTTGTAAACTTTAATGAACTTTATCAAGGTTAGTTTTCTCACAGTTACATTGATCCATGGTTAGATCCTGACCCTGGAATACATCTGGATGGAATTTCCCCATGTCAGCGTGGGTTTTCTCTGGGTAGTCCGGTTTCCTCTGGTATTCCACATTTCAGTGACTTGCATTAGGTTAACTAGCCTCTCTAAATTTTCCTACTGTGAGTGTAAAATTAATATATATATATATATATATATATATATATATATATATATATATATATATATATATATATGTGTGTGTGTGTGTGTGTGTGTGTGTGTGTGTGTGTGTGTGTGTGTGTATATATATAACATATACACATACATTCATTTTACACTCACACTCAGAGAGAGAGAGAGAGGGGACCGCGGCATTTTTTTTTCCTAAGCTACAGCTGTGAAATTAACTTTTCTACTTTTCTATGAACATTCTCTATCCCAGCAAAAAAATCTGTGCAAATACACACTACTCTCTAAAAATGACCTCAGTATAACGAGTTTGACAAAGATCAGTTTTGGTAATGGATAACTTCACCTGCACTGAACACTTGCTTACAATTACAAGAATCTTAAGAGCATACTCAGCAAAAGTATTCTGTACTTTGTTTATCACTAAGAAGTCAGTAATTGTAATGATACACTCACGCAGGAAGCTTGCAGTTTTATTGCAGGGGCAATCCAAAAGGTGTAATTGGTAGAAAAGTCCAGAGTCGTTAGCCTGTAATCCAAAAAGCAATCAAAAATCAAACCAAGGAGCAAGCAAATGCCCCATAATCCCCACCTGACAGGCGGCTCCTGTCGGCCAAAGGATTTTCTTCCTTGAACGTCCTCGTGGTGTGGGGGCTGGATGATTGGGGTTTTCCTCTCTGAAAGTTGGTGATGAGGGAGGGATCTAGTAAGTTCCCGCCGGCACCCAAGCCCTTTCCTCGGGTCCATATCCCTCCCAGTCCACCAGGTATTGAATCTGTCCAGCCCGACGCCTGAAGACCATCATTCGCTTCACTCTGTAAGCAGGGGAGTCGCCTATGTCCAGTGGAGGAGGGAGACCTGTCGGCTCCAGCTGCACCTTGGAAGAAGAAACAATAGGCTTTAGAAGGGAGACATGAAAAGTGAGGGTAATCTCTAGGCTACGGGATTAATCTGTTTGATTATCTTAAATGGGCCCACAAACCTGGGACTCAATTTCTTACAAGGCAAGTGTAATTTTAAATATTAACAACCATAACATCTGCCCAGGTTGATACGTCGTATGAAAAAGTTTGGGCACCCCTGATAATTTTCATGATTTTTCTTTATAAATCATTGGTTGTCCAGCTCAGCAGTTTCAGGTAAATATATCATATAGCAGATGAACACCGTGATATTTCAGAAGTGAAATTAAGTTTATAGGTTTTACAGAAAGTGTGCAGTAATTATTCAAACAAAATTAGGCAGGTGCATAAATTTTGGCACCCTTGTCATTTGAATACCTTTAGCACTAAATATTGGAACACAAAATTTGTTTTGTAAGCTCATTGACCCTTGATCTACATACACAAGTGAATCCAACTATGAGAAAGTGTTAAGGTGGCCAATTGGAAGTTTTTCTCCTCTTTGCATCTTCTCTGAAGAGTGGCAACATGGGAGCCTCAGAACAACTCTCAAATGGCCTGAAAACAAAGGTTGTTCAACATCATGGTTCAGGGAAAGGGAAAAGCTCTCTCAGAGATTTCAGCTGTCAGTTTCCACTGTGAGGAACATAGTGAGGCAATGGAAGACCACAGGCACAGTTCTAGTTAAGGAACTCCCGAAGTGGCAGACCAAGAAAAATCTCAGATAGGCAGAGGCGAAGGATGGTGAGAACAGTCATAGTCAAGCCACAGACCACCTCCAAAGACCTACAATCTCATCTTGCTGCAGATGGTGTCACTGTTCATCGTTCAAAACTATACAGCGCACTTTGCACAAGGAGAGGCTGTATGGGAGAGTAATGCAGAAGAAGCCTTTTCTGCAGACACGCCACAAACAGAGTCACTTGAGGTGTGCTACAGCACATTTCGTACAATCCAGCTTCATTTTGGAATAAAGTGCTGTGTACTGATGAAACTAAAATTGAGTTATTTGGACATAACAAGGAGCGGAAAAAGAACACAGCATCCCAAGACAAACACTTGCTACCCACAGTAAAATTTGCTGGCACATGAAAGGGTGATCCGGACCATGAAAGGGTGATCCGGACCATGGGAAGAAGGGCAGCTGATAACCTAAAACACATTAAAACGGTGTAATCCCTGTAGAGGAGCTCCATAGCGAGTCCTGGGCATACTGTATACAGGGTAAGTACCGTAAGTACATGCACAATATGATTTTAGAACCCTCCCTATCTCCTGCTTAAGGCATTCAGTTTGGCCATTTGATTGTGGGTGATAAACAGATGTAAGGCTGATACTCTTTCCACACTTGTGACGTCAACTGAGGACCCCGTTCTGATACTATATCTTCGGGGATACCAAACAAACGAAATACATTTTGCAACAAGCATTTGGCGGTTTCTAATGCAGTGGGAAATTTCCCCAAGGGTACTACACGACAGGCCTTGGAGAATCTATCTACTATTACAAGTATACAAGTCATGCCCCAAGGCCGTGGTAGATTCTTAAGGAAATCTACCCCTAAGTGAGACCAGGGGTGGTTAGGTATAGGAAGGAGCTCTAATAAATCTGCCAGAAACTTTTGACTGCATGCAGGAAGTGCAAGTCCTTACCAACTCTTTTACATCCTCCTCCAGATCCCTCCACCAAAATCGGTTTCTGACCAGCTCTAGGGTTCTCCGGAAAGCTGGATGAGCTCGACAGGGGTTACTATGTATCATGTGAATTAACTCATTATGCTTATTGGTAAGCACAACTCACGGTCTAGGGGGCATCGGGTGGAGGAGGTTTGGTGGCTAGTTCTTGCCGTATACACTCCTCACACTCCCACTGGATTGGCCCGATCACACAATCTGGCGTGAGAATGGTGGTCGGAGGAGTCTCTTTCCTTTCTGCTTCCCACAGTCTGGACAGGGCATCGGCCTTCCCGTTCTTGGTCCAAGCTTGGTAGGTTACTTTAAAATCGAAATGTGTGAAAAATAAAGCCCAACAAGCCTGCCTGGGGTTAAGCCTTTTAGCTGACCATAAATATTCTAAGTTGCTATGGTCAGTAAGAACAAGGAAGAGAAATTTTGCCCCCTCTAACCTGTGGCGCCACACTTCTTCCCCCGCCGGGGGAAAAACATTCTACCTCTGAAAACATCTCATTATAACAGACTACCCCAGCAGCATATTGAGAAGAAAATGAAGCACTGACAAGTGATTAGACACTGCAAGCAAAATAAAAGTCAAGGTACGATAATTGTGTCTTAAAGTGCTTTGTGGGAGACGTACAGAGCAGGTCTGTGTTGACTTGGGAGTATACTCTGGCTGCACGTGAATAATGATCAAACTTATTGTCTGACTCATATTTTTGTTACCTATTCATGAAAAATGCTTTTTTTATTATGTGTTATATTATAAATTCGCATAATAAGGCTATGGTCATTACAGTAGTTATGAAATTCTGAGCTTTCTAGTTTTAACTTATCATCAGATTTCGGTCCAGCTGTAGATCACTCTCGCCACCATGAATAATATCTGACAAAGGGCTTTCACCAGTAACGCTGCCGATTCATTCATCTGCAAGACAGGCATGATGACGGATCCGAGGCTCCTGTTTTAAAAAGTGCCAGCTTGTGTGTGTAGGGTGCTGATAGGTTTTTTAGATTCAAGCCTCATGTTCAATCAAATTCTGAACTGTTCTGGTAAAACAGTACGCTACATGTAATTTGCTGGCAAGCCGCTTTTTATGTCCCAAAATTCCACGGTGGACTCTCGAAAATAAAAGGTGTAGATTTGAATGCACTTTGTTCAATAAAACATTTATTTCTGCATCAGAATGATTTTTTTCTTTGCTTTTTCTGAGATATTTTGGAGGATTTTTGCTTGGAGGAAATTCCAAAGTCTTTGCTGTATGGTCTTCATTTGTTATTTATGGCCATGGATTATGGTAATTGTATGCTTAATTTATCGTGCAAAGTGTGTTCATTAACATACACACATTCTGCTAATAAATATGGTGTTTACGTGGCGTTCATTAACCTGGTGGAAAGTTTTCGGAAATGACAATTTACGCATAATTTACAGTGGTGCTTGAAAGTTTGTGATCCCTTTAGAATTTTCTATATTTCTGCATAAATATGACCTTAAGTACATACTAGATAAAGAGAACGTAGTTAAACAAATGAGACAAAAATATTATACTTGGTCATTTATTTATTGAGGAAAATGATCCAATATTATATATTAGTGAGTGGCAAAAGTATGTGAACCTCTAGGATTAGTAGTTAATCTGAAGTTGAAACTAGAGTCAGGTGTTTTCAATCAACACACATTTGTGGAAGTGTATCTTGGCATGAACAAAGGAGATTTTTGAGGACCTCAGAAAAAGAGTTGTTGATGCTCATCAGACTGGAAAAGGTTACAAAACCATCTCTAAAAAGTTTGGACTCCACCAATCCACAGTTAGACAGATTGTGTACAAATGGAGGAAAGACCATTGTTACTCTCCCCAGGAGTGGTCAACCACCAAAGATCACTCCAAGAGTAAGGCATGTAATAGTTGACGAGGTCACAAAGGACCCCAGGGTAACTTCTAAGCAACTGAAGGTCTCTCACATTGGCTAATGTTAATGTTCATACGTCCACCATCAGAATTCCAGCGTAAGAACCTTATCCCATCTGTGAAACATGGTGGTGGTGGTAGTAACATGGTTTGGGCCTCTTTTGCTGCATCTGGGTCAGGACGGCTTGCCATCATTGATGGAACAATGAGTTCTGAATTCTATCAGAGAATTCTGAAGGAAAATGTCAGAACATCTGTCCATGAACTGAATCTCAAGAGAAGGTGGGTCATGCAGCAAGACAACGACCTTAAGCACACAAGTCGTTTTACCAAAGAATGGTTAAAGAAGAATAAAGTTAATGGTTTGGAATTGCCAAGTCAAAGGCCTGACCATAATCCAATCGAAATGTGGTGGAAGGACCTGAAGCGAGCAGTTAATATGAGGAAACCCACCAACATCCCAGAGTTGAAGTTGTTCTGTACGGAGGAATGGGCTAAAATTCCTCCAAGTCGGTGTGCAGGACTGATCAACAGTTACAGGAAACGTTTTGTTGCAGTTGCTGCACAGGGGGTCACACCAGATACTGAAAGCAAAGGTTCACATACTTTTGCCACTCACTGATATATAATATTGGATCATTTTCCTCAATAAGTAAATGTTCTTTTTATCTACTTTTAGGACTTGTGCGAAAATCTGATGATGTTTTAAGTCATATTTATGCGGAAATAGAGAAAATTCTAAAGGGTTCACAAACTTTCAAGCACCACTGTACTTGCAGTTTGCTCGTCTTCATGAATGAGGCCCTATGTGTAACGTTGATCAAGCAAAACAGACAATTTTGGAGGTACATGGCGTTCTGCCGGTTTATTGAAAAAAACCCGGGAGGTAGGCGGGTTAACGGCAAAAGGTACAGTCACAGGTGGAAGAATTGAGCAATCGGAGCGTTGGTAAATAATCCAAGGTCGTACCAAAAAGACAGTCCCACAGGCATACAAATCCAAAAATGAAAGGCAAAATCCGTGGTCAGTAAATCCAGAAGGAGGGTCAGATCCGTAAATCCGTCCGATAATAACAACACGCTCGGTATGCATGCAAGGATACAAAGGCAATACTTCGTGTTCAAACAGGCGAGACGCCAAATATAAATGGAGGTGAGGACAGGTGAGAGTCATCAGTACTCAGGTGATGTCGAGACAAGGCGTGACACTATGGCCGTTTCTCAATACCAAGTACGCGAAGTTCAGACTTGGAAGGAAGTTGGACTAGGAAGTTGGACTTGCAAGTACATTCTCCCGAGGACGGGAGGATGCAGTTCGGTTATTCTACAATTGGAACAGCACCGTACTTGGCTATGGAGACAACATGGTTTACTTTTTACACCTAGATAAAATCCTAAAACATCTTGTATAAAGCCTGTCTGTGGTGGAAGAAGTGCTCAGATCTTTTCCTTTCCATTGAATAGTTTAATCTACGTGTAACAACGGACCGATCTCATTTCAGCATGAATAAAAACCTTCCAAAACATAAGCCAGCACCAAACAAGTTTGATTTTAGAAGGGAATTTAATTATGAACTTCAATTTATATCAGACAATTCATATTTAGTATACAGGCTGAACAAATAACACATATAATTCATAATAAAAACCTTAACTTTACGTCACATCTCCGAAATCGTCTGAGCATTTTTTATGTAAGCTTTATCTTGATAAACTGACCGCATAGTTGAATTTTAAACAACTACATTCTTGCCTAAAAAACTCTTATAACTTCATTTTGTGACACAATAACAGTATTACTTTAGAAATTATACATCCAGTTGGGAGTTCTGTCATTACCGAGCTGGCAATGCATTGTGGGATATTTTGCTGTTCAAGTCCACACAAGTCTGCTCCGATGCATCCTCGGTAATATGGCCGGATCGAGAACACATCCGGGGATTTGGAGCGGACTTGGTTAGATGCGAACTTACAAATGGAACAGTGCTTGGGCTGCCACTGATGACGTTTCACAAGTATACAAGAACACAAGTACAGAGAAGTACGCATATTGAGAAACGGCCTCAGACTTTATTAATGCCCCCCTTTTTTTTCTCCTTATCTGTTTTTATTTCTCTGAGCATTTCTCAGTGTATTAATTTTTTTCTTTGATTCAGACCATATTATGTAAAAATTTAAATTAAGATCATATTATGGTCTGTCCTCACACCAGGTATACATTTGCTTTAAGAATAAAAAAATGCTATGATTTCCAAAAACACAATACAGAGTGAAATGTTAGGATTATTATAATAAAACAAGACCACTGAATGTCCAGAGCAACACCTTTGCAGCAACCATATTACCATATTTAAGAAGCTCTGTGATTAACCTCAAATGGGTGATAAAACTCAATCTATTTGATAGTTCATGATAGTATAAAGTGTGTACATGCCATTATTCCAAGCTCCACAGTGCACTAAATGCTACATACAAACAAATGCTAAATACAAACATGCTATTGAGCATTTTAGACTCAGCCCTATTCCACCTTTTTCCTTTAGATATGCAGCAGTACTGAAGCTATGAGAGCTATGCTCCCAAAGCTGTACTCCACCTAGCTCTAGCACAAATTAAGCCTAGGTTTTAATGGTTTGATGTCACAAAAGTAACAACCCAAAGTCTTTATATGTAAGCCTGCCAACTTTACCATTTTCATATTGATCTCCTTTTATAGTACAATTTTTTTCAGATATACATAAGGTTTGATGACACATCATATCCCAGCTTGTATGAAAGCAATGATAGTCATAGCTAAAGAAAGTAGTACTTGTGAAATTATGAATTTCTATTCTCTACAGTTGCACTACAAATGGTATGGCATAAAAGCTCCTACTAATTCACTACATAGCCAATTTAAAGTCATGTAGGTTTTGCTCTGCCAGATTGCTTTGCTATTGATATAACTAACCTGTTACTAAAGTTTAGCTAGTGTGCCTTTATTTCTAGCACAGTTGATAAATATGAAGGTTTATACAACCCCAAAACAGAAAAGGTTGGGATGATATGGAAAATGTAATTAAAAATACTAGTAATGGGTTAGTAATGAGGTAAAAATAAATAAATAAAAATAATAATAATGCAAACTTAAACAGGTGATTGTAATTTAGATTTTTTATTTATAAACTGTATCCACAAAAGAATCATTGAGGAGCAAAGTTGGGCAGACGATCTCCAGGGTGTCAGCAAATGTATGAGGAAATTATTGAAATGTTTAAAAACAAAGTTTCTCAAAAAAAGGTCGGAAGGGATTTGCATATTTCTCCCTCTATAGTGCATAATATCATTAAATGATTCAAGGAATCTGCAAGAATTGCTGTGCATAAATTGCAAGCGCACAAGCCACCAAAGAGTTACCTTTGTGACCTCCTGGGCTAATACACACCTTGCTGTTTGAGTGATCTTTGTTGGTCGACCACTCCTGGGGAGGGTCTTATAACCTTTTCCAGCCTGATGCTAGATGCTGACCTTTTCCATCAAAACTCTTTTTCTGTGGTCCTCAGAAATCTACTGTGTTTGTACCATAATACACTTTAAAAACTTTTGTTAGAGATACTTTAAATACAACAGGGTGCCCAATCATACTCCTTTGTCATCCCACATATTGAAAAAGGACAGGGAAATCAAGTGATGTTTTGGTCATATGTTACAGTGGGGCAAAAAAAGTATTTAGTCAGCCACTGATTGTGCAAGTTCTCTTACTTAGAAAGATGAGAGATGTCTAAAATTTTCATCATAGGTACACCAACTATGAGAGACAACATGAGCAAAAAAATCCAGGAAATCACATTGTAGTATTTTTAAAGAATTTAAGTGTAAATCATGGTGGAAAATAAGTATTTGGTCAATAACAAAAGTTCAACTCAATACTTTGTAACATAACCTTTCTTGGCAATGACAGAGTTCAAACGTTTCCTGTAAGTCTTCACCAGGTTGGCACACACTGTAGCTGGTATTTTGGCCCATTCCTCCATGCAGATCTCCTCTAGAGCAGTGATGTTTTGGGGCTGTCGCTGGGCAACACGGACTTTCAACTCCCTCCACAAATTTTCTATGGGTGATTAATAAATTTATTATTATAAATGTATTAATGTATAGTATTGTATAGTATAATATTATTCCAGCTTGCTTATATGAACTTGCAAGACATAATACAGTGACAACATTTGGAAAAACAATGAAAAATAATTGTAGGCCTTAGAAACAGATGTAAACAATAAGCGATGGCTAGACAATAGATGGAGACTGAAACCAACACAAATATACAAAATCAAGAGAGAGGTACATGGTAGTGACACTGAGAACCACATATCTGAAGACATGTATAACAAACACCTCCCCTGTAACCAAAACAGAAGAGGATGTTCAACCCTGGGTCATAATATCTCTTGCCAAAAGGAGTAATGAATCATGACTTTGGTCAGTTTCTTGGAGCTTGATGATATGTAGCGGCCTTGGATGGTCCTTGAAGGCAGGCACTGACTCTGGAGTGTGCGCTGAAGCAGGTGGCAGCTTGGAAAGATCATTGGTGCCTGACAAAGAATCTAGGCAGTCAACAGAATTTGATGAAGGCTCAGAAAAGTCTGGAAACCTGGACATTAGGCACTTCCATAGGGCAACTGACTTGAAGCAAAGTATGTCTATTGTACAGCTGTACAGAAAGACTTTTAAGGGATTTGACAGGTAAGCATTTCATTTTAAAGTTCCAAATGTTGAGAGTGCAAATACATAATGCGATATTTGTGGTAACACTTTATATTATCACAATGTCAGAACCTGTGTAGCTACAATTTTTATTTTTGCCAGATAAAAGTGCTCTGATGCATGGAAACTTTTCTGCATGGTCAACTTACTTCATACATACTTATGTTTTCTATTAAAGATTTAAGAGTGATGACCTTTTTAGAATTCCATGCTGAAGTTGTGAGCTCGGAGGCGATGAACCTTCAGTTTAATCAAATGTTCCTGTATAAAATACTTTTCCTCTGCAAATAGGCTATTGGAGAAACAGCCTGGCTACAGGTATAAAAACATCATGATCCACAGACTAACTAACAAAATGAATCTGCTATGGACATGATAAATATGTTACATTTTCATGTTAAAAACAAAGCGCTAAGCACTAATCTGTGTAGCTGCTCATGACCCTTACATTTCCATTAGCAGAAGTTAAGCAGTATGACATGGTATGATGGATAATTCACCATGCCAATGCCATTCAAATGAAATCTGAATATACATCATGCACAGCAATGGCTCAAAACTCTGACAGGTTATTGTGATTAGATTTTTCTCCCTGCCTGGCAGGTCATTACAAAATGATTTCCTTTTTCAATCCAGGCATTCCCATGACTTATGAATGCCACTTAAGTATTGAATGTTGGCCCTATCACACAGGCCTATTTGCAAGTCTTTTCAAGAGACCTGCACACACTTATTCACATTATACAGTGGTGGTTGAAAGTTTGTGAACTCTTTAGAAATGTCTATATTTCTGCATAAATATGACCTAAACATCATCATATTTTCACACAAGTACTAAAAGTAGATCAAGGGAACCCAATTAAACAAATGAGACAAAAATATTATATTTGGTCATTTAATTATTGAGGAAAATTATCCAATATTACATAAAGTGATTGGCAAAGGTATGTGAACCTTTGCTTCTATTATCTGCTTATTATCTTGCTTCTATTATCTTGCTTCTATTATTTCCTCACATTAACTGCTCGCTTCAGGTCCTTCCAGAACATTTCGATTGGATCAGGACTTTAGCTAATTAGCTAAAACATTAGCTAACTTCTTCTTTAACCATTCTTTTGTAGAACGACTTGTGTGCTTAGGGTTGCTGTCTTGCTGCATGATCCACCTTCTCTTGAGATTCAGTTCACGGACAGATGTCCTGACATTTTCCTTTAGAATTCTCTAATATAATTCAGAATTCATTGTTCCATCAATGATGGAAAAATGACAATCAAACTGACCAAGTATAATGTTTTTGTCTTGTTTGTTTAACTGGGTACTGTTTATCTACTATTAGGACTTGTGTGAAAATCTGACGAAATCTGTTTTAGGTCATATTTATGCAAAAATATAAAAAATTCTACAGGGTTCACAAACCTTCAAGCACCACTGTACATATTTATTGTCAAGGTTGGATGATTGTATTTTGGGTTAACACAAATATTTAGGAGGTAAATCCTTTTACAAAATACCTTTCTACACATGATTGGAACAAAGCCCCCACTTTAATGATACACTGAACACTGTGCAGTGTAAGTTATTCACTATTACTTGGTGCATTAGGTATCCATTTGTTAATCAAAATATTATTTGCATTAATTGTATGACAGTGATGAATACATAGCTTCTCATCTGCAATAGCCAATAAACATTTAAATTTAATGAAAGTTAATCAACCATGTTCACACGTGAAAGTCTAGTTTAATCCAATTAAATGGAAGGAAAGTAGCTCAAAAAGTTATTTATATGCTCTGCCCTTTTTATTCATAAATTATATAAGTAAAATTAGTAGAGACGGTTTAACCAAACCTCCCATGTTATGTCGAAGCCATACAAAATTTTCTTAATTACAATTAACCACACATCTATGTCGTATATACTTGTGTTTGTTTTAGTCTCATAATTAAAGGAAAATATGGAGTAGGGGACCAGATAAAAATCTCACTGTGAGACTTAGAGAGAGAGAGAGAGAGAGAGAGAGAGAGAGAGAGAGAGAGAGAGAGATGCCATTCTCAGGCTCCCCAGTTGAATCATTGCGGATAGAGAGTTAATTACTGGAGTTAACTGGCTAATTAACAAATGATGAATAGTGTCAACATTCCCCAGAGACAGCACTAGATTAGCAGCTGGTGAGGCTCAGAGGGCCTGGTGCGGCACAAAGAAAAGAGTCTTTAACCCAGAAATAAATTTAAAATGACAACTCAGTGAGTGGGCTTGTCAAAGAAGTTGTGCAATCTGCACACCTGCAGGCAAGAGAGGGAGAGCAGATCTTAGAATCTTAGAAATGTAAGAAAGATGTTGCTCTGGTGTTTTGTCCAGCTCTGATTCACAAAGAGATGTGAATCTGGCATTTAATCATTCATTAAATAACTGTGTATCTTCATAAGGTATCATTCACAAACTAGAAGAAAGACAGAAATACAACCTGGACATGGTGCCAGTCATCACACTTGTTCATTCACCCTCAAACACAAAACGTCAACTTATAGAATTTAAAATACACTGGGGCAAAAAAGTATTTAGTCAGCCACTGATTGTGCAAATTCTCCTACTTAGAAAGATGAGGGGGTCTGTAATTTTCATCATAAGTTCACTTCAACTATGAGAGACAAAATGAGAAAAAAAATCCACAAACACCCACAAACAAGCAAGATTTCTGGCTCTCACTGACCTGTAACTTCTTCTTTAAGAAGCTCTTCTGTCCTCCACTCATTACCTGTATTAATGGCACCTGTTTGACCTTGTTATTTGCATAAAAGACACCTGTCCTCAGCCTCAAACAGTCAGACCCCAAACTCAACCATGGCTAAGACCAAAGAGCTGTCAAAGGACACCAGGAAAAAAATGGTAGATCTGCACCAGGCTGGGAAGAGTGAATCTACAATAGGTAAGCAGGTTGGTGTGAATAAATCAACTGTGGGAGCAATTGTAAGAAAATGGAAGACATACAAGACCATTGATAATCTTCCTCAATCTGGGGCCCGACACAAGATCTCATCCTGTGGGGTCAAAATGATCATGAGAACGGTGAGCAAAAATTCCAGAACTACATGGAGGGACCTGATGAATGACCTGCAGAGAGCTGGGACCAAAGTAACAAAGGCTACCATCAGTAACACACTACGCCGAGAGGGACTCATGCAGTGCCAGGCGTGTCCCCCTTCTTAAGCCAGTACAGGTCCAGGCCCGTCTGAAGTTTGCCATAGAGCATATGGATGTTCCAGAAGAGGACTGGGAGAAAATCATGTGGTCAGATGAAACCAAAATAGAACTTTTTGGTCAAAACTCAACTCGTCATGTTTGGAGGAAGAAGAATGCTGAGTTGCATCCCAAGAACACCATATCTACTGTGAAGCATGGGGTGGAAATATTATGCTTTGGGGCTGTTTTTCTGCAAAGGGGACAGGACGACTGATCCGTGTTAAGGGAAGAATGAGCGGGGCCATGTATCATGAGATTTTAAGCCAAAACCTCCTTCCATCAGTGAGAGCATTGAAGATGGAACGTGGTTGGGTCTTCCAGCATGACAATGATCCCAAACACACCGCTCGGGCAATGAAGGAGTGGCTCCGTATAAAGCATTTCAAGGTCCTGGAGTGGCCTAGCCAGTCTCCAGACCTCAACCCCATAGAACATTTCTGGAGGGAGTTGAAAGTCCGTGTTGCCCCAAAACATCACTGCTCTAGAGAAGATCTGCATGGAGGAATGGGTCAAAATACCAGCTATAGGACTTACAGGAAACATTTGACCTCTGTCATTGCCAACAAAGGTTATCTTACAAAGTATTGGGGTGAACTTTTTTTATTGACGAAATACTTATTTTCCACCATGATTTACAAGTAAATTCTTTAAAAATCCTACAATGTGATTTCCTGGATTTTTTTTGTTCATTTTATCTCCCATAGTTGAAGTGTACCTATGATGAAAATTACAGATCTCTCTCATCTTTCTAAGTAGGAGAACTTGCACAATCAGTGGCTGACTAAATACTTTTTGCCTCGCTGTACATACTGTCATGATTTTATGATGTTTGAGGAAACCCACAGAAACCTGAGGCTGGTTCACCCCTACAGATTACCTCCATAAATGTTTTAACTTTTCTGTTGGATGATATGAAGAAATTGTCTAATGAAGCATTAATTATATGGTTTATTTGTATCAAGTTTTCAAAAATCTGTTCAAAGAGTTACTCCTGTATGCATGCATTTAATTCCTTCAGTATAAATTGGTATGTTTGATCTGGAAAGCCTAAGGTGTAATACACAGATCTAGAGGTTAATTAATTTTGTTATTCTTTAAAGGAAATTGGTTTTGTATTTGTTGTTATAATGGTCATATTTTGGATATCATGGATTGCATAGTCATTGCAGTTCTGGACAACACATCTACAATCACCTGTAAATAAATATAAAATGCTGATTTGAATGTAGTTGACCACTACTCACTGTCAACTGTCTGTACTCAGTTATTATCATAATACAACTATAAGTCACATAATCCCCTGGAGATGTGGAGAACTCATAAAACATTTTGAGAACACATAAATCAGATTATTATATATGTCAAAATATATACAGGCCATCCAGTTCTCTTACAAAAGCTGAATAAGGAAGGGTTTCTAGACTAGACTATGTATTAGTGCTTTATATAGCAGACACTTAACATCAAATAGAAATAGCATTCATGACTTGCTGATATTGAGGAATGAGAAATGACTTTCTTGAAATGATAATTTTATAGGACTATACTTTGAATGTAGTCACCTGATGTTTAAATATGTGCATCCATATCTGCTTCATAAACATTAATTATTACTGTCAATGTACTGTCAGTGTTAATAAACTAAGAATGCTGAATGAGGTTTTTTTTATTATTTTGTATTTTTTTTTTTTTTTTTAACAGTCCCATGTACTGTTCTTTGTTGTCCTTAATCACTGAATGGAGCACAATGGCAGAAACATACAGAGATGAGTTGTATATAATAATTTAAAAGGTTAACACATACATTTATACATTTATTTAAGGTGCACAAAGTGGCGTGTTGTTAATTAAGTATTAGCTTTACGGGAGTAAGTAAGCTTGTGCTTCTCTATACAAACACTTAAAATGTTAGTGTTGAAAACTGCAAATGTTAGAGCAGCTGAGTGTTGACCTGATGGTGCCCTGGAAATGTCACAGCAGAGGTCTTCTATTGTAATTAAAGTACAACAGTTAAATATTAATGCCATGCTCTGGTCATGCTGTCACAATTCTCCCTCTTCTAAGTGGAGAGGACAATAGATGCTCATTGTATTTGCTAGGGAGCAGAAAATAAAGCACTTCACATGCACATAATCATAGCTTTTATAAACACATTTATGACCAGATGGCTTTGAGTGAATTATAGATGTGAGCACAACGTGCTCTTTGCAATAATACTTTGGCATGCTCAAGGTAAATCAAAGTGGTCAACAAAGGGGTCATCATGTCTGATGTAATATTTATCATTTTGTTTCTGTCCCATTGGATTTAGAGGAGCAGTGTGGATATAAAATTGCATACATCAGATATTATCAACCGATATTACCATAATCCACTTAAATAAAAGGAGGAACAACTGTACTATACTGTACTATACAATTGTTCATTAATATTAATTAAAAAAATTAGACCAAAAATATGAAACAGGTACATACTGTATGAAGTTGTACCTCGGTTCTTGACCACCTTGGAACTTGTTGAATTCGATTCTCAATGCATTTTGACTAGAAAAATTTGCTTGGTACTCGGCACACTTGCTTAAACTTAAAACCAGTAGCGTAAGTGTTTTGCTTTTACTTTTCACTTTCAATCCATTACTGACTAAATTACATGAGATTTCTCAACATTTTATTATAAGATAAACTTTGTGTTAACGGCTGTATGTACTGTATGTTCATGTAAGTGTTTTAAACATTAAGTTACTTATCATTACTTATAGTATCCTTTCCATATCTCCACTATTATACAGTATAGACCGCTCAACCAAACACTTGTTAAATTCTTCAGTTCATAATACATTTAACTTTTGCTGGATTTGTCAGTACATATCCCCTTCATAAACCAGGGAGCACCTGTACAATACAACTCCATTAATGCCTTACACAGTGTGGATTTTCTGAGGGTCTGGAAAAGATTAATTAAATTTAAATTATTCCTTGTGGGAAAATGTTCCTCGGTACTCTTCGTTTTCGGTTCTCGACGAGTCTTTTGGGACGAATTACATGAGGTCAGGATTGAATTTGGGATCCCAGAGAGATACCAGAGATTTCTGCCTTTCATCAAATATGAACACTCAGTCTGCTCACAGTCACTTATATCTCACACCACAATACAGTAAACATCCAACAGCAGATTGAGAGTGCTAATGAACAGTCCACTGAAACCCTCATAGTATGAAACAATAATCCCACCAAAAAGAAATGTATCATACAATTTAACAGAAAAACTCACTATTCTTATTTCTAAAATGTATGGTCTGATTTATGAGAGTTTTGGCTAAGAATACTGCCAACTTCAAAAGCATTTCCAGTATTCTGAATTTGCAAAAATTATTGTTTTCTATTTTTTTAATAATTCAATTTATCTCCATAACCACAGTCTCTGTAGAGAACTGAAATTACATGTGTGAACAGTATATTTTTACTATTTGCTTAAATGGCTAAAGTGACTGTAACGGCAAGAGGCGGATGGGAAGCAGGAGACGAACGCAGGTATTCAAAATAAGGAAGCTTTATTGAAAAAGGCGAACAAAAGGAGACACAGCGAACTGAAAGAAGCAAGGACCGAAAACGGGTGTGGAACATAAATACGGCCGCAGCCGGAAAACGGGCACGGAACGAAAACAGGTGGTAAACCAAAACTACACCGGGACGGAAAACGGGTGGTAACTAAAGAAAACACGGAAGTAAGCTAAACAGAACGATACCTTGGACCGACACGGATGAGTCTGGAAGGCATGGACAGGAGGTAAGCCAAGATAAGGTGGATGGGAGAGGCGCGAGAGGCATGAGGCGCGTAGGGACGTGACCGGCATGGAACGCAAACATCAATAACCCGCGACCAGTCTCTCTCGCGGGCGTGCTTTTATTAGAAGCCTCACGGCTTCCCAATTGGTCAGTGCACGGCGCGCGCTGCCGTGGCGCGTGACAGAGCCCCCCCCCAAGGAGTCCGAGTCGGAGCTAAGACTCCCAGAAAGAACCCCCGGGAGCAGTTCTGCCTCAGGGGGCCTCCTTGCCGGACGGACCGTAGGAGGGGACCGCCAGCAGTCGGGCGGCTGGCGAGAAGAGTCGTCGACGTGAGGCTGGCGAGCGGAGTCGGCGACGAGAGGCTGCGGACGAGCTGGGTCGATGACGAGAGGCAGGCGAGCGGGGTCGACGACGAGAGGCAGGCGAGCGGGGTCGACGACGAGAGGCAGGCGAGCGGGGTCGACGACGTGATGCTGCAGAGCGGAGTCGACGACGTGAAGCTGCAGAGCGGAGTCGACGACGTGATGCTGCAGAGCGGAGTCGACAACGAGAGGCCGACAATCGGAGCCGACGACGTGAGGCTGCAGAGCGGAGTCGACGACGTCATGCTGGAGAGCGGAGCCGACGACGTCATGCTGGAGAGCGGAGTCGACAATGAGAGGCCGACAATCGGAGCCGACGACGTGAGGCTGGAGAACGACGAGGCGGTGCTTGGCAGCAGAGTCGACGAGGCGGTGCTTGGCAGCAGAGTCGACGAGGCGATGCTTGACAGCAGAGTCGAGGCGGCGATGCTTGACAGCAGAGGCGAGGCGGCGATGCTTGACAGCAGAGGCGAGGCGGCGATGCTTGACAGCAGAGGCGAGGCGGCGGCGCTTGAGAGCAGAGGCGAGGCGGCGCTTGAGAGCAGAGGCGACGAGACGGCGCTTGAGAGCAGAGCCGACGCTTGAGAGCAGAGCCGACGAGGCGGCGCTTGAGAGCAGAGCCGACGAGGCGACGCTTGAGAGCTGAGTCGACGACGTGACACTGCAGAGCTGAGTCGACGACGTGACACTGCAGAGCGGAGTCGACGAGGCGTGGCTGCAGAGCGGAGTCGACGACGCGATGCCTGAGAGCAGAGTCGACGACGCGATGCTTGAGAGCAGAGTCGACGACGCGATGCTTGAGAGCAGAGTCGACGACGTGATGCTGCAGGACAGAGTCGACGACGTGAGGCTGCAGATCGGAGTCAATGACGGGAGGCAGGAGAGCGGGGTCGTGGACGAGCTGCTGGAGAGCGGGGTTGTGGACGAGCTGCTGGAGAGCAGGGTCGTGGACGACGTGAAGCTGACGAGCAGAGTCGTGGACGACGTGAGGCTGACGAGCAGAGTCGTGGACGACGTGAGGCTGACGAGCAGAGTCGTGGACGACGTGAGGCTGACAAGCAGAGTCGTGGACGACGTGAGGCTGACGAGCAGAGTCGTGGACGACGTGAGGCTGGAGAGCGGGGTCGACGACGTGATGCTGCAGAGCAGGGTCGACGATGACGTGATGCTGCAGAGCGGGGTCGACGACGACGTGATGCTGGAGAGCAGAGTCGACGACGACGTGATCCTGGAGAGCAGAGTCGACGACGACGTGATGCTGGAGAGCAGAGTCGACGACGACGTGATGCTGGAGAGCAGAGTCGACGAGGCGATGCTTGGGAGCAGAGTGGGACGAGGCGATGCTTGGGAGCAGAGTGGACGAGGCGATGCCTTGGGAGCAGAGTCGACGAGGCGATGCTTGGGAGCAGAGTCGACGAGGCGATGCTTGGGAGCAGAGTCGACGAGGCGATGCTTGGGAGAGAGTCGACGAGGCGATGCTTGGGAGCAGAGTCGACGAGGCGATGCTTGGGAGCAGAGCCGACGAGGCGATGCTTGGGAGCAGAGCCGTGGACGGGATGCTTGGGAGCAGAGCCGTGGACGGGATGCTTGAGAGCAGAGATGTGGACGGGATGCTTGAGAGCAGAGCCGTGGACGGGATGCTTGAGAGCAGAGCCGTGGACGGGATGCTTGAGAGCAGAGCCGTGGGACGGGTTGCTTGAGAGCAGAGCCGTGGACGGGTTGCTTGAGAGCAGAGTCGACGACGTGATGCTTGAGAGCAGAGTCGACGACGTGATGCTTGAGAGCAGAGTCGACGACGTGATGCTGGATCTCCCTGGAGGAGACAGTCAACTGAAAACGGTTTCTTGGGAAGAGACGTTCTCTGGAGAGGACGCGGCCTTTAGAAAGGCCTCTGTCGAGGATGGGACAACCACTGGGACTGCAGACGCCCTGGAGGCAGCCACTGGTACTGCAGACGTCCTGGGGGGCCAGCCACTGGAACTGCAGACGTTCTGGAGGCAGCCGCTGGAACTGCAGACGCCCTGGGGGCAGCAACTGGAACTGCAGACATCCTGGGGGCAGCCACTGAACTGCAGACGCCCTGGGTTGCAGCCACTGGAACTGCTGACGCCTTGGATGCAGTCACTGGCACTACTGACACCTGGACACAGTCACTGGTACAACCGTCCGAAGAGGTGGGAGTGGGCACGAGCGGGAGTAGTATGTGACTGTCTGTGTCGGAAAAGGCCGTGGTGGCAGGTGTAGGCACGACTGTCCGCGATGCAGGGACTGGCAAGAGCAGAAACGGGACCACCAACTACCGCCGGTTCAGACTCCGGAAATATCGGGAAACTAGAGGAATCTGAGGTGAGGTTAGAGCGATTGGAGGCACGAGTATCAAGAACTAGAGGTTCTGAAGCGAGACTAGAGCGATTAGAGGTACGAGTACCGAGAACTAGAGGTTTCTGAGGCGAGACTAGAGCGATTAGAGACACGAGTATCGAGAACTAGAGGTTCTGAAGCAAGACTAGAGCGATTAGAGATACGAGTATCGAAAACTAGAGGTTCTGAGACGAGACTAGAGCGATTACTGGACGTAGTTATGTGCAAGCTGACGCTTGGTTAGGGCGGTTCTGGCTGGTGGCAAGCTGGGAATCTAACACTTTACCCAACCAAGGCAGGCCGGACAGGGCGAACGGGTTCTAAACCCGTGGCTTCGGTAACCCGTGCAACCCCGTGGGGAACCAAACCAACAAACAATCAGCTCTTCTAAGAGCTGCCCCAACAGTTCCGGTCCCGAAGCACCGGCCATAAATGGGTGGCCCAAATAAGGGCTTCCCCAGTAAGGCGAAGAAAAACCAAAAGACACCCCATAATCGGTCTCCGGGGGATATAAACTGAAAAAAAAAACGCAAACATCATCCACAAAAGTATGGCAACAGACTGGATCGCCGTTGAAAACGGCCGGGGAGGAAAGAAAAAATCGGGGATACCTGCCGTCTCCATGTTGGCGGGTTATTCTGTAACGGCGAGGGGCAGATGGGAAGCAGGAGACGAACGCAGGTATTCAAAATAAGGAAGCTTTATTGAAAAAGGCGAACAAAGGGAGACACAGCGAACTGAAAGAAGCGAGGACTGAAAACGGGTGTGGAACATAAATACGGCCGCAGCCGGAAAACGGGCACGGAACGAAAACAGGTGGTAAACCAAAACTACACCGGGACGGAAAACGGGTGGTAACTAAAGAAAACACGGAAGTAAGCTAAACAGAACGATACCTTGATAGAACGCGGCACAACGGGCATGGACCGACACGGATGAGTCTGGAAGGCATGGACAGGAGGTAAGCCAAGATAAGGTGGATGGGAGAGGCGGGAGAGGCGGGAGAGGCGCGAGAGGCATGAGGCGCGTAGGGACGCGACCGGCATGGAACGCAAACATCAATAACCCGCGACCAGTCTCTCTCGCGGGCGCGCTTTTAATAGAAGCCTCACGGCTGAGCGCAATCAGCGCGATCGCCGTGGGGCTTCCCAATTGGTCAGTGCACGGCGCGCGCTGCCGTGGCGCGTGACAGTGACAAGTTTATTCGTCAGGCAGAAACCCACTCACTTGCTATTGTCTTGGTAATGACACACCAGGCCCCCATATCCACGGACAGTGAATCCCTGCTATAATTTGCAGATATGTAAGATGCTACACCTACAATCATGTGAAAATTAAATTACACCCTCTATGAATTCTGTGGTTTTATATGTCAATATAATGCATAATAAAATGTATTACATAATAAAACTGGTAATAAAAACTGCTAATAAAATAAAATAAAATATAAAAAACATATATAAAAAAACTGGTCATGAGAAGGTCTTAAAATTAGGCAAATACAACCTCAAATGAAGAATATTACATGACAAATGACATCATGCCATTATTTTTTGACAAAAACTAGAATGCAGAAGCATTTGGTTTAATTTTAAAATCGTTATTGTCAATTTATGCTTATTATGCAATAAAACTCTGCATTACGAGTACATTCTGTGTTCTGCCTGTTCCTTGGCATACAGCTGCTATTGTTTCACAGAAACATATGCTATCTACATTGTACTTTTTGTGTCTTTGTTAAACACAATGATTAATAATTCACAGTTCGGGCTGGAAGTGAATTATGTGTACAGTGTAGTATGTGAACCTTAAGGCTGGCAACTTAAATTAAAAAGATGAGTTTCTGTAAATGAGATGACTTTAGAATTGTGAACTGAAAAGGCAAATAAATTAAGTCTCCCTTTTCAAAGACAGCTATGTTCATGTGACCCTGCCTCTGAATAGAAAAATCCTTATGCATTTAGATGAAAAAAACTATGCCTGCGTTTTAGAGCCACTGTGAAAAAAAAAGTTTGGATTTCGAGAATAAAGGTGTAGTATTTCGAGAATAAAGTCATAGTATTTTGAGAAAAAGATGTAATTTTCGGAGATTAAAGTCATTGCACTTCAAGAATGAAGTCGTAGTATTTCGAGAATAAAGTTGTAATATTTCGAAAGTTTTAGTATTTCAAGAATAAATTCGTAGTATTTCGAGAATAAAGTTATAGTATTTTGAGAATAAAGTCAAAGTTCTGACACTGTAGCCTAACTGTAAAAATGAGGGACATAGAGAATTTAATATAGATAAAATATAATAAAGGATGTACTGCTGGTTAATGCACAGGCTTTCCCAGGACCCTGGACAAGATAAAGCAGCTAAGAGAATGAATGAATAAATGAATGAATGAATATGGGCTAATAAAGCTATAGCCCACTTTCACGTAGGTTTTACAAACAAAGAAAGAGCTTATTAAATGTCCTGGCACATCAAAATCAGATCGTTATAAGAACACTGAAATGGTTGTGCAATAAAGATGAGTTTATTCAGAAGGAAGAATCAAACAGACTTGGATGTCATTGTCTCTTTTGTGGAAGGAGAAATCGCAGGCAGCTGTCATGTATACAAGGATATCCATGGTCACATCATCGTGCCATTCAAAGAGGGCATGTGCCTGGCGTCTTCGACAGCATCTACCATAGCCCAGATGCGTCATGGCACATTGATTCATAAGATAAAATAAACCTGTATGACATTGCATTGACGGGTTTTGTCATGGCATGTGGATGGAAGCATATACTACAAATTATCCAGAGTTTCAGAAATTCAACTTTTTTCTAGAAATACTACGACTTTCTATTCTCTAAATATATTATTTCGACTATTCTCGAAATATTATACCATTATTCTCAAAATCCACCCAAAACATTTTCAGTGTCCCTGAAATGACATAATTAAAAACAGAAATTACAAAAAAACAAAAGTTACAAAAGCATTTCTAAAGGCATGGGTGTTAATCAAACTGCAATACGACAAACTGTCTATAAATTAAGCAAATTCAGTACTGTCACTGCTAGTCTACCTAGAAATGAGTTTGCTAAAGTGAATATAAGAAAAACATTGCAAAATATAAAGGACAACACACACACACACACACACACACACACACACACACACACACACACACACACACACACACACAAAATGTGCTCCCATCATGATTTGCTGGTCTAGCAGCCCAGTTTATTTTTTCTTTTTATAGGGTTAAAAGTGATTAAAGGCTTGTTTACAGTTACATGAGTCCTTTTACATTTATCTCTGTATTTTAAGCTATTAATATATTTAATGAGTGTTTAACACTTTCTCTTATCTAATCAGAACTCTAATCAGAATTCTAGTTCACCTGGAGTTTCCTTAATCCCCACATGTTTTTCCATGCATCTGGAAAGTCAATAAAGTTATATTTTGCATCATCAGAGGTTCACACCATGCATTGCAGGTCCAGAATGCTGGTTTTATGTTTATTATTTTGTACATTTATTACAGTGGGGAAAAAAATTATTTAGTCAGCCACTGATTGTGTTCTCCTACTTAGAAAGATGAGAGAGGTCTGTAATTTTCATCATAGGTACACTTCAACTATGAGAGACAAAATGAGATTAATTTTAAAACACTATAAGTAAATGTACAGTCATTTAGTAATATTGCATTTTCTTTCATTTCTGTAGTTACATGTGGTTTTAAATTGCCATTCATTTGCTGGTGGAATTTGGATATTAGTATGCATTTTACTAGTATCTCACTATGAGTGAGATGCTCATCCCATTAAGGTCCCTCTGCATCATTACAGTTCTTTTCAGAGCTATACAGTGCAAACAGGTGAGTGTTTAATTAAAGCTTCATTATGAGCAGACTACATGGTGTTCCTGACTCTTCTTCACTGGTGCTACAATGTGCTTAGGAATAATGCTGTGTTTTCAGGAATGAAGGCTGAAGTGCCATTTTCTTTGTTGCATCAGATTCTGAATATCTGGTAATAACTGAGGGAACAATACATTCAATTCAATGCAATTCAACTTTATGGTCATTATACTGAAGTAGGGTTGTACAGTACAATAAAACACCTTTAGGCTAGATCTTCAGTGCAATTACAGAATTACATAGTGCAGGACAAGACATCCAGAGAATAGACAATTGCACAGTAGACAGACATTAATACAATAAATACAGGTATACACATGTGCAGGTGGACATGGTTCAAGTATAAAGATTGCCCCAGGGAGGGTTGGGTAGAGAACAGCATACTTTGATCAGTAGTGAAGGAGGTGTGGTCACTCATTCTGATGGACTGTGGTCTGCCAGTGAGAAAGTCCATGATCCAGTTGCAAAGAGTGTCACTAATTCCAAGGGTGTTAAGCTTGGAGACCAGTTTGGATGGGATGATGGTATTGAATGCAGAGCTAAAGTCCAAAAACAACTTTCTGATGTATGGGTTTTTTCCCTCCAAATGGTTGAGTGTGGTGTGTAGTCCCAGGGCGACTGCATCATCAGTGGATCTGTTTGCCCGGTAGGCAAACCGTTGTAAATCCAAAATGCTTGGATAAGAAAAGACATTTTAAATGAGAATATCAGGGCAGATGTGCATTAACTACAGCTTAAACAAACTTGGCTGAACTAGCATAAAATGGTGAAAAACACAACCCAATACTATATAATTTATGGTTCAGGGCCCCAAAAATTAGCCGCTGAAGTCCGGCGTTAGAGAGGGTGTGGAAGCTCACCCTACCACAGCTTCTAAGCCTACCTTACTGGGCAAAGTCCTGAGTACTTTGATAAACAATGCTGCAACACCTGTGTAGGCTACAAGGTGTGCTTATATAGCCCCAATGTGCGATCACCGGGATGCACCTCCAAATAGGGGCCAAATAGGGGCCAGCTCGATGCTGGCAGCTCAAGGGCAGAGCTTGGCACTGGCGGCTCAAGTACAGAGCTTATGTGCTCAGGTACGAGGCTTATGAGCTAGCTCAGCTATAGAACTGGGTGGCACTGAATGCTCAGTTACAAAGCTAAAGAACGTGGCGAGCTCAGGCATGGAGCTTGGAGGTGCTGAATGCTCAGTTGAAGAGCTAATGGGCGTGGCGAGCTCAGTTATGGAGCTGGGTGACGCTAACTGCTCAGTTGCAGAGCAAGCTCAGATACGGAGTTGGGCGGCACTAGCTGCTCAATTACAGATCTAATGGGCTCGCCGAGCTCAGGTACGGAGCTGGACGGCTCTAGTTGCCTAGTTGTGAGGCTAATGGGCATGGCAAACTCAGGTACGGAGCTGCGTGGCACAAGCTGCTCAGTGGTGAAGTTAATAGGTGCAGCAAACTTAGGTACAGAGCTGGGCGGCACAAGTTGCTCAATTGCAGAACTCAGGTACGGAGCTTACTTGCTCACAAATGGGCAGCGCTAAATGCTCAGGTACAGAGGTTGCGGCTGCTGCGCGCTCAGGTACGGAGCTTACTTGCTCAGGTACTGAGCTTGGCGGCGCTAAATGCTGAGGTACAGAGCTTACAAGCACAGCATGCTCGGGTACATAAATGGGCAGTGCCAAATGCTCAGGTATGGAGCTTACTTGCTCAGGTACAGAGCTTATGGGCATGGCATGCTCAGGTATGGAGCTGGGCGGTGCTAAATGCTCAGTTGTAGACCTAGAGGACATGGCAAGCTCAGGTACAGAGTATGGAGGCACTGAATGCTCAGTTGCAGAGCTAATGGGCACGACGAGCTCAGGTACAAAGCTGGGAGGCGCTAGTTGCTCAGTTGAGAGGCTAATGGGCGCAGCGAGCTCAGGTATGGAGTTGGACAGGTGGCACTAGCTGCTCAGTTGTGGGGCTAAGGGGAGTTAACTGCTCAAGTATGGGGCTAATTAGCTCAAGTATAGCACCAATGTGCACGGCGAGCTCAAGTACGGAGACAAGTGTTGCTAACTGCTCGAGTACAGCGCCAACTTGCTCAAGTACGGAGCTAATGTACGTGCTAAGCTCAGGTACAGAGCTAAGTGGCAGTAACTGCTTGGTTATGGAGCTAAATGGTGCTAAAGGGCCAGGTATGGAGTTAACGTGCTCAGGTACAAAGCTAACGTGCTCATGTATGGAGCTAAGAGTCCAGCGACAAGCAGTGCTTCGATAACCAATGCTGCGTCACTTTCAGGTCTAATGTCCCATCAGGGCTGGCGCATGCGCAATCACGCCGAGTGTGCTAATGCCGTGAAAATTAGTCAACACTGGCCTCTAGCGGCCCAAGCGTGACCTGTAACAAATCCAAAATATTTACCAACCTTTTCTTACTATTATTTCTTGATGTTGTGTAATTGAAAAGAACTATAATCCAAATACAAAGAACTTTATTATTACTGATTTTTGTCATCATCTCTTTATTTATTTAATAAAAATGTCTTTTCATTCAGTGATGTCATTAACTTTAGCTTGCTAATACTTTATCCACATTATGCTTCTCTCTAGAATAATATCAGTTATTATGTTGTCTCCTGACTGCTGTTCCATAAGCAAATGTATAACTGTAGGATCCTAAAAGAGTTCGTTATAACGGTATTGGATAGATGTCAAATAGTGTTCACCGTGCAGAAATCCAAATACAAGCTGATTTCATCCTAATGTCTCAGAGACAAAATTGTTGGTGTATTTTAGTTAGTGTGGCATTCTTCTATTACTTATCACATTATTTAACAAAGACGTCCCCTGTTTTTCATTCAGTGATGCCTTTAACTTCTGCCTTCTAATGTTATCTAATTTAGTGCCTCTCACGCAAACATTACTATGTCTCTCTTTATGCTAATTTGCTCTCTAATGCATACATGACATGCAAATAAATATGAGCCTGCATTAATTTTAGCACCCAAGGCAGAAAGGCCACTCCTCCTTATTTAACATTCTATAAGCACTTCACCTCTGGATAAGAGCAATTATACACTCTCCCATTCTTTCCTATGTATTTTTGTTTCACTCTTTAATACACATTTATTATTTATTAATGTCTAGAATCACTCTGTGTACTGGACTAAATCGTTATTTTATTCAATATTTTAATTATTTGAACTATTGTCTTTCTTATTGAATATTTAACATTTAATAGGAGTTCATCGAATGGCTGCCAGTTACAGTACCTCCCAAATTGTTGGTGTGTATTTGTTTTTGTATATTTTAATATATATTTTATCCCACCTTTTGTTTGGGCATTTTACACTAACAGAAATGGCATCACAGAGGAACATTTTTCTAGTTATTCCATCCATTGTTATACTTTATTCATTTTTGCTAGGTAATCCTGTAGTGAATTAATTGGAGTTCACTTTCACCAGACAGCACCTGTTTCAAATGTGCCCTTTGTCTACCAGTGTTCTGAAGCCTGATCTGCCGCAAAAACTCATTCTGTGATGGCAAGGGAAGAAAGAGAGAGCTTGGCTTCGGAATAAAAGAAGGAAACACAGACCTTACCTGCCGTCTATCATCATGGGCAATATAAGGTCACTTTCCAACAAAATGGATGAGCCGTCTGTGCTGACCAGAGGCTATGAGAAGTACAAACAGTGTAGTCTCATGTGCTTTATGGCACTGGCTCAGAGCTAAAACTCTGGAAAGCAGAACTGGATGGATTTACCTTCACACACGCCGACAAAAACACAGAGAGCAGTAAAAGGAAAGGAGGTAGACTGGATTTACTTGTGAATGAGAGACAGTGCAACCTGGATCACATAACTGCAAAAACACAGATTTGTCACCCAAATGTAGAGGTCCTGCAGCTATGACTTGGAGAATGCAGAGGGATGTGTTTTGCAAATCACATGTGGAGGACATTGACAGACTCTATATTACAGATGACAAACCTTTGTATGGAGTATGCAATATCAACAAAGACAATGCACTGTTTCTACAACGTCAAACTGTAGACAATAGACTTTAAAGATCTCCTACATAAAAAGAGGGTTTTCAAACTGGAGTTTAGAATGAGGTCAAAATGGTGCAGTCAGAGAATAAACAACAATTCTGAACAGAGAAAAACAGAAGCAGAGAAAAGCTGATGTGTGAACTTCAACAAAACAGTGTGAAGGAGGTGTAGAATGGATTGACAACCATCACCAGCTATAATCAGGCTGGAAGGAGAAGAGTAGATGGGGACCTGGAGAGGGCTAATGCCTAACCCTGTGGTGCAAACCCAGGGCTCCCCTAACACCTTCAGCTTGCAAATGGCCTCAGACAAATTAGCACCTCTTCCTCTACTAATATTCTTTCTTTCAATCTTGTAATCTGGGAAAACTGCACATAGGCAAAGCTGTGTGACCTGTTGCAATTAGTCCCAGGGAATTGTAAACCTGTGACAGACAGCTCTGTAGGGTGCTACTGTATCTGTTCTCATTTCAATTCAGTTTGCTTTATTGGCATGACTGTTACAGTGGGTACAATATCGCCAAAGCATTGAAAAGACACAAATAATGGGGAGTATTAATAATGGGGGGAAAATAGAATACACAGTAATGTAGAAAAGACTTAAAAAAAAGACTTGAAGGAAAAAAAAGAGAAGTAGCTGTGTGTGTAATATAATATTCAGATTAATTAAAAAGTGTAAAGTTTAAACAAGTTGTCTTATCGAGACTTATATGATCTGGGCTGGGTGTGTACCTCTCTGTGTGTGCGTGCGTTCGTATGAGAGGACTTTTAGGCCATTATTCAAACTTACCTCTCACACACACTATCATACTCTCTCACACTCACCATCATACTCTCTCACACACACTACCATAGGGTATACTCACACTGAGGGCGGTTGCCTCGAACCGGGCCGGAGTGCGAATCGGGAGGGGGGACACGCGCTCTGGCCCGCACTCACACTAGGTTCAAACAGAAACGCGCTCCGGCGCGCTTTCGTCATGACCATGCACGCTCGCAAAGCACACTTCATGGTTGTACATATGATCGGGTAATCACATACGTTTATGCCGTTCTTAGCTTTCGTTTTGTGCGCGCTGTGCAGCTGCCTCCATAAGCACCAGATGCTGAAAATAAGTGCGTCATATCATCAGTACATTTATTATAAGGCTTATTAGGGCTGTGTGTCAGCGCACAAAGAGAAACAAAAAAGTCACATAGTAAGAACAAGCATAAAGTCTGTGCAGCACGAGAAGCCAGAACACTGAGCTGCACTACAAATACACTTATTATAAGGCTTATTAGAGCTGTGTGTCAGCGCGAACAAATAGAAATAAAAAAGCCACGTATAAGCATAGAATGTGTATGTGCATGTGTAGCACGAGAAGCCGGAACAAAGCGCGCTGCATTATCAATACACTTATTATAAGGCTTATTAGGGCTGTGTGTTAGCGTGAACAAAGAGAAACAAAAAAGTCACATATTAAATACATATTAAATACAAGCCTATTGCCTAAATACCACCTATTTCAAGCGGGCCCGAGTGCGATTCCCCCGGCGTGATTAAGAGCACTCACACTAGCCAAACGAACTGCCTAGTGTGAGTACACCCATACTCTCTCACACACACTATCAAACCTCTCACACTCAATATCAAACCTCTCACACACACACACTATCAAACCTCTCACACACACACACTATCATACTCTCTCACACACACTATCAAACTATTAGGCATTCTTGATAGTTAATGTGAAAGAGTTTGATACTGAGTGTGAGAGAGTTTGATGGTTGTGTTTTCTGATTGGCTTAGAGAGTTGTCGTTTTAATAAGCAGCTTTTGAGTTTGAGCAGCTTTTTTCGCTTATAGTCCATTATGCCCCGCCCTCTCCATGTATGGTTATTTTCCTAACAAGTGGAAATCCCTATAGCTTGCGGTAAATAGAACCAAGAGCTCAGACACAGATTAATGAAGCTATTGGCCTCCTAGCAAACATTTTAAATTCACCTAATGACATAAACACTTTGGCAACAGCGGCAACAACCAGCAGCCAAAGCAACTGTTGATGAGGAGATGCGTTGTTTACCGCGGTCACGCCATCTGCACTTTGCTAAAGCTCGGAACCCCAAACAGTGATGTATATAGAAGTGAATTTACACTTCCCATAAGTTGACATCCCATTACTCCAAATTCCTACAACAAAAATGTCTGAAACTCATTTCATGAGAACAAGAGTAAGTGTTCTTCAAGGCTGTGGTAGAATGATTTTGTAACAGTTGATTTGCTTATTTTATGGAACTTTAAATAACATGCATACGTTTGCCATCTCATTTCTTCATACTGCCAATGTAAAAACACAAGGAATTGTTATTATAAGTAGGCAGGAAAGTGACTTTATAGAAAATATAGTGGGATTTAACTGAAACTAGATTTTCCAGCTTTTCTTAGATCGTTCTACATACAGATTTAACCTTATTGGACATTTTTTGTGTGTTATATATTTGTAAGTTATGTTTATTAGGCTGTAAAACTAATTAATTGTCCATTTTCATTCTCTGGAGTGAAAGCACGTACAGCTTTCTCCCCAACGCTACTTCGCATCTTGGGGGTTAGACGTGCACTAAAACTCAGATGGCGCGACCGAGCTTTAGCGAAGTGCAGATGGTGTGACCGTGGTAAACGATACATCTCCTCATCAACGGTTGCTTTGGCTGCTGGTTATTGCCGTGGTCGCCATACTGTTTATGTCATTAGGTGATTTTAAAATGTTTGTTAGGAGGCCAATAGCCTCATTAATCTGCGTCTGAGCTCTTGGTTCTATTTAACGCAAGCTATAGGGATTTCCACTTGTTAGGAAAATAACCATACATGGAGGGGGCGGAGCTGCTTATTAAAACGACAACTCTCTAAGCCAATCAGAAAACACGACCATCAAACTATCTCACATTCATTATCAAACTCTCTCACATTCACTATCAAACTCTCTCACACTCACTATCAAACTCTCTCACATTTACTATCAAACTCTTTCACATTCACTATTAACAATGCCTAATAGTTTTATAGTGTGTGTGAGAGAGTATGATAGTGTGTGTGTGAGAGTATGATAGTGTGTGTGTGAGAGTTTTGATAGTGTGTGTGAGAGAGTATGATGGTGTGTGTGAGAGAGTATGATAGTGTGTGTTTGAGAGTATGATACTGTGTGTGAGAGAGTATGATAGTGTGTGTGAGAGGTAAGTTTGAATAATGGCCTAAATGGCCTCTCATACGTTCGGGTGCATCACTCATTCTCCCTCAGATTATGGCAGGCTGATATGTACTGTGCAGTGAAGTTGCTACACTCCTTCTGCTAACCTACCAAGAAGTTCAGTTTCTCAGAGTTGTTTAGGGAGCAGAAATGTGGATGAATTCTTTGGAATATTTTAAAGTATTTCTCCCATATAGAGTTGAATTTGGTGCATTCTGTACACGCACTCTCTAAAACTAGAGAAAGTGTTTTGGCTCTTGAAGACCTCCTGCATAGTTCCAGTCCCAAAGACAAACTGTCCTAAAGGATATAAATACCACAGACAATAACCTTACATATAATGAATATACTGTATTAACAAGACTGTTTCTCATAGATCTCATACACTTAATCAATGACTAACAAGACACCCTACAGTTTGCATACCAGAAACACGCAAGTGTGGATCACGGTGTAATTTTCATTCTACACAGAGCCTACTCACACCTGGATTAAACTGGAACTATAGTGAGGATTATGTTCTTTGATTTCTTAAGTACCATCAACACCATTTCGCACATTGACACCCCCACTGTCTCCTGGATCACGGAATAATTACCAACAAGTCACAGTTTGTGAGTGTCCAAAACTGTATGTCAGAGACTGTGATGAGCAGCACTACGGCATCCCAGGGAATGGTATTATTCTCTTTCCTTTTCACAGTTTACATGTTGGATTTTCAGTACAACACTACCCAATGGCAACTGCAGGAGTTCTCTGATGACTCTCTTATTGTGGGGTGCATTCGCAGTCATAGTACAGAATGCTGGAGGATAACTTTGTTTTGTGGTGCAGAAAGAATTACCTGCAACTTAACATCAACAAGACAAAAGGAGTTTGTGGTGAACTTCCTGCATGTCAGAGAACCCCTGATACTGATCACCATTCAGAGAAAGGACTGGAATGACACATTCTGATCCATTGTACAGGAAAGGCCAGTGGAAACTATTCAGTCTGTTCTATCAATCTGTTGTGGTCAGTGTCTTGTTTTATGCAGTGGTCTGCTAAGGAAGCAGTGCCATTCTAGGGGATGCTAAGCACCTCAATATACTGATCAGAATGGCCAGCTCCATCACAGAGACAATGCTGGACACAATTGAGAAGAGGATGATAGCAAAATGGAAAAAATACAGGAGAATTCTGCCCATCTCCTTCATGGCTCTCTATCAAAGATCACCTTCAGCAACAGACTAAAATAGTAGGAAGAGGTGTTGACAATATATCCTATCCTGATTTGGGTACAGTAGCACACCATTTTTAATGTTATTGCTGATTGCTAGGTGATCAGCGGTGGCACAAAACCTGAAATATGACACATTGAAATCCCAAATACCAGAACAAACCACAACACATTATAGAGATGTATATATTTATAACAGAATTACACAAATGGCGTTTTCACGTATGAACTCCGCAAAAGAGAATCGGGTCCGGACAGTTTCTGGAGTGGCAGTTTCACACATGTAGCCTACAGCCGGAAAGGTTCCGTGTGAGATGCTGTCTTACTACATGAAATGTTCCACATGCTTTAGAGTCCTGTGTTTGGGAGATACTGAATTCAGCAGCTGTGCGCGTGTGCTCACAAAGTCTTACATGAACTGTGGGAACCTTGAAAAGTCTAATTAATCTTAATCATCTTGAAAACATAAAATGTACAGTGGTACCTCGATACTCATTGTTAATTCATTCCAGAAGGAACGTCAAGTGCCGAAAATGACAGAGTACAGAGAAAAGTTTAAGGTATAATAATGGAATAAGTAACAATATAAATTGAATGAATCCATTCCTGTCCCCCAGAAAATCCACATTGTATAGGCTAAAACATTATATGCATTAATGAAGTTGCATTGTCCAGGTGCTCGTCATATGAGGTGACTATGTTAGCAGTTAATTTTAAAATAGTCCCTCCAATTTCCAATAACCTTACAGTTCTCACTATAGCAACAATAAGTATTCTAAATATGAAGATAGTTTAGGCAGTGCTGAACAAGAAGCAGATGACATGTAAATTAACCTATTATATTTAAAGCAAAGATTTACTGCAGACATTTTAATTTTTCATGTCTAGTAGTCAACAATCTCTCACCAAGAGGTACAGTCTGAGACACTGAGACCCTTTTTATAGGACGGCGGGGGCAGCACTTTTACGCCCTCTTGTGGCAAGTCCCAGTGTCTACTCAGACCACACCTGTAATCATTTACATATCTCCCTGCGACCCTGAGTTTTGCAGCATTTTACATTATATATACAGAGATTAAGACAGTGTTTCTCAATCCTAGTCCTGATGCCCCACCGCTCTGCACAGTTTAGTGCTTCTCCTGTTTAAACACACCCACTTTAACTCAATAATGGGCTTCTTAATGAGCTGAGTAGTTGGATCAGGTGTGTTGGGAGCAGGAAAACAGTAAAACATGCAAAGCGGTGGGGCGTCAGGACCAGGATTGAGAAACCCTGGATTAAGGCAATAAGCCTACCAGACCAACTACTCCTCCTGCTTGCTTAAACTGCAAGAAAGTTGTCACTATTCCTAGTGACTTGGAATTAATTTCTCCGGAACTATCTGTCCTATCAAAGGTCTGAAATATGTACCTACTAAGCCTGCGACTAATTAATTTAAGTCCATTACTGACACAAAATATTTCTTCCATCATTTGAGACTACATGCCCATTTTAACCAACATGGACAGGATACTTCATACAATCACCAGAATGCTAGTGGAAACCTTGACCTATCAAAATACAAAACAACATCGTTATTAAGACAGCTGATAAGGGTGGAGTTGTCGTTGTTTGGAGAAAATACCTGTACAAAAGTGAAACTATCAAGCAGCTTTCTGATACAAGTTTTTAAAGCGTTTTAATACTAACAGACGTTCCATCAATGATGTATCTGTTTGCATTGCTACTTGTTGCTATGGCAGCAATTGGATTAGAAAATTCAAAGAAATAGAACAGATCTACAATATTGAAACTTTTGAACCCCATGGAATGAATGTTATGATCTAAACATCAACATCTTCAAAGATAAACTGTATGTATGTATGTATGTATATATATATATATATATATATATATATATATATATATATATATATATAGATAGATAGATAGATAGATGGGGCCTGAGGTGTTTAAATTAAAAACTGTGTCTGATCCACATCATAGAACACACACAAACACACCATCACCACATCAGTGTCACTGTACTGCTAAGAATGATCCACCACACAAAATAGTACCTGATATGTGTTGGTCCTGTGGGGGTCCTGACCATTATCTATATGGTAAGTGGAACTGAAGAAATGGACAATGAGTGTTGAAACAATGATTTCTGCCAACAATGAGAAACTCAAAATGGTGTCTTGCAACCAGTGTTAATTTTGACAGCAAATTTTGATTTTTTTACATTTTAGTCATAGTCTTTTTACTAAAATGTAATTTAGTTTTAGTCATAATTCAGTCATCTGAATTGTTTTTAGTTTAAGTGTAGTTTTAGTTGACTAATGACATTATAGTCAACTAAATCTACAGTACATTCAGTTGACTAAAATATGAAATGTAAAGGTTGCAATAGTTAAATGCTTTTTTTAAAAACATTTCTCTTGATTTATTTAATTTATTATATGCACTTAGATGAAACGAAACATCTACATGTATGCATTAATAATCATAATATACATTGAAGTGGTTATAACTCAATCTGCACCAAAAATCTGCTTCAAACTCGGTGTGGACATTCAGCAGATATTCCAGAATATAATCAAGTTGGAATGAATTATGTATAATTAGATCTAATTAAGATATAAGTTCGCGTCTATATGTATGGACTGATAATAACAGTATACTCTACAAAACTCATCATTTCCAAGAATCTGCTAAAAACTCTGTGCTGACACTCTTGAGATATTGTAGAATAGAATCAAGTTAGAATAAATTATATATTATGAACTTTATTAAACATATAATATCAGAAGATCCGATATGTGCATGCTCTATATGAATTTATTCATAATTACAGTGTAAATGTAACGGTGGGTGGCGGATGGGAAGCAGGAGACAAACGCAAGCCACTGTCAGGTAAGGTGGTTTTATTTACAACAAACAACAGCGACGGATAGGTGAGACGATGTAGGGACATCGTGAATCCACAAGGAGTGAGAACAGAGTGAGGGTTAAATAGTGAGGGGAATGACGAGGGAAATGAAGAACAGGTGCGTGTGATCAACAGGTGCAGCGAGCCGGGCGGCCGGTGGGCGTGACAGTAAAACGGACTTATACCCGAATACACCTTATGAACACTTTTTAGGCAAGGTAAAAAATATGCACGTCGCGAACTAGAAACATATTTTATTCCCTACTTTTTTCACTGAAATATTGGCTTGAACATAATTAACTTTGAGTGTATTTATAACGCAGCTACCGTAATACCACTAAAAAAAAGGAGCTCGCGCCATTTAGGTGTGGATAGCTTGACCGCGGTTTCAGGATAACATGCCTACAGATGTCCTTTCAAGTTTTTCACATTTTTACTGGAGATAATCGCCCTACACTGTTTATAAAGAGTCTTGTTTTCCTTGACATCAAATGAGAAAGGTGCCAATATATCTTCTCCCAAGTGTTGACATTGTCGAGTTGGTTTCCTGAGAAACTCCTTCCCAGAATTAGATGAAATGTGTGCGTCAAATCCCATTTCAGAGGCTGCATCCTTTGGAGGATGCATTTGAAGACAGATTGCGTCATAGCGGCGCACCTAGGCTGTCCTATTTCGAAGGCTCCTTCGTATGCGCCCGACAAATGCGGCCTTCTTTTCCCTGAAAAAGAAGGATACATTTGATGTGTCCTTCACGACCTAACATATCCCGAGGTACATTGCATGTGAGGGGAGCTTAGGAACATCAGAACGGTTGGCTGAGGAATATACATTATTTAAATGTAAGGATTTTTAAAATCGAATAGCTAAATGATAAATAGCAAAATCGCAATGTTTTTTTTGTTTTGTTTCAGGGAGCAAGCAAACAGGAAATCCAAGGCAGATTAGACCGTCTCATGTCAGTTCAGCCTTCCCCACGGTCTATGCAGCCTTCCAAGGACACACCTTCACAGACCATGAAGACCGCGTCCTTGGAAGGATGCTACCCCTGAAATGGGATTCAGCCAGCATTACTGATTGGATCGCCACCCAACTCATCCTGCCTTTCCACATATGCTAAAGTTATGATTGTATCTTTTCCCTACCTGCTGCAAAACTAAATCAGATCTGATTGGATGTCGTCTCTGCCAAACATTTCCGTCTCGTTTTTATTCCTTGTCAATTCATTTCGTCCAAGTCTTTGTAATTTTTCATTCATTTTAATTTAGTCATCATCTCGTTTTCGTTAGAAAAAAAGGGTCGTTGACAAAAAGTATGACGAAAATCAGTCGTCAATGATACTTGCAACCATGATATGACTATTATGCCATTCACAAACTCTCCCAAACTTAAAAATGTGATATTTTCCTTTCTTACTTCAATACAACTTACATGTGTTCCTTTCCTTCAAAATATTCTCACATTAGTTACTTGTTCACTTCAGTTCTCAGCTTGCATATCATTTACTTAAATTCTCTACTGTCTGCATCTTAACTATTATTTTTAGTTTTAATCTTTTAAGCACAAATTTCTTTTTTATAATATCTTCCTGTTTTAATTATGATCAACTTGTTTCCTTAACTTTTGATCTACTCTCCTTTAATTTGAGCTTTCAGTTTGAATCTCTCAGTCTTCTACACCCTATAGTATCTGCATTCTTTCTTGTTCTTGTTCTTTTCTTTCTTTTCAGGATTTGTTAACATTCATTGCATTTTTTCTTTCCTTCTTCCTATTCTTGCTAACCTCACACACACAGACATGCAGTGCCCTAGGCCTACCCTTCTACAAAAAGTGCAACAGTGAACAATAGCATTGTTCACTCTTTAATATACTGTCCTACAGGTGAAAGACGCTGAGGCTCATTAGCCGACAAGACATTTTGGGAAATATAGTTTCCACAAGCATTAGAAGCCAGCTTGCATTATAACCCTATTCCAACCTATCTGGTCACAGGCAACAGTATGGGGATGACTTGAAAAGTGCCCTTTGGCCTCTTCAAATAAGTCAGCACAGCAGCATGCACGAATCTGCCACTAGTATGCCCATGAAAAATATAGAATATAGAATTAATCTTTCAAATTATTCAATATGTAACAAGCTTAACATCTACAATAAACAATAGTTAATTATGTTTACCACCAGACTGCAAAGAATGATTATGTAGCAAGTAAAATATTTTAGATAAAGGGAAATGTACTGTATATTATGTAACTGTGTAAAATTAATTAATTTAACCCATTTCCCACATTTGTTACACATTTTGAATGAAATTACCTCACTGTTTTTACAGACATGTTTTTCATATTGCAAGCCCTTTTCTCTTGAAAATACGCAAAATTATCAGGCAATGATCATTTCAAATATAACTGGGACAAGATGAATGTATGCTCAGCAGAGCTGAATTTCTTCATCTTCCATAACTCAAATTTGATAATCAAAAAGCTTTTCATCCTGCATGGGAATGTGTGGCTGCACATAAATCAGTGGAAAACACACAGGAAAACAAGACAGACTGACAGCAACACAGCATGCAAATAGAAAGAAGGGGAGGTCAATTCACACAAACACACTATCTGCTTTTACAAACACTCTAAACCACACCTCCACCAGTAAAAGTAAAATAACCCAGTATTAGTTTAAAAACAGGAAAAATAGATTATAGTTTAAATACATTAACTATAACTTGATTGTGTGCCATGGTTGCACTTTTTTCTCATATCTTCAGTGACCTAAGTTTGAGTCTCAGCTACAGTGGTGAGTGAAAGTTTGAGAACCCTTTAGAATTGTCTATATTTTTGTATAAATATGACCTAAACCATCATCAGATTTTCACACAAGTCCTAAAAGTAGATATAAAGAACCCTGTTAAACAAATGAGACAAAAATATTATACTTGGTCATTTATTTATTGAGGAAAATGATCCAATATTACATATTAGTGAGTGGCAAAAGTATGTGAACCTTTGCTTTCAGTATCTGGTGTGACCCACCTGTGCAACAATAACTGCAACTAAACGTTTCCTGTAACTGTTGATCAGTCCTGCACACCAGCTTGGAGGAATTTTAGCCCATTCCTTCATACAGAACAGCTTCAACTCTGGGATGTTGGTGGGTTTCCTCACATTAACTGCTCACTTCAGGTCCTTCCACAACATTTCGATTGGATCCGGACTTTGACTTGACCATTCCAAAACATTAACTTTTTCTCCTTTAACCATTCTTTGTTAGAACGAAGGGTTCTAAGGGTCGTTGTCTTGCTGCATGATTCACATTCTCTTGAGATTCAAACAGATGTTCTGAAATTTTCCTTTAGAATCCTTTGAGATGCTGGATGCCCTCAGCACTGGCACTGGAATGGATGGCCACGGCACTGGCACAGGAACGGACACCCTTGGCGCTGGCGCTGGAACGGACACCCCTAGCACTGGCAGTGGAACAGATGATCGCGGCACTGGCACTGGACCGGATGCCCTCGGCATAGGCACTGGACCGGATGACCATGGCACTCGCACAGCAACGGACGACCTCGGCACTGGCACAGGAACAGACTTTGGTGCTGGCAGAGGAACAGATGACCTCAGCGCTGGCACAGGAATGAACGACCTTGGCGCTGGCACAGGAACGGATGATCTTGGCACTGGCACAGGAACAGATGACTTCGGCACAGGCATGGGAGTTCACATCCTCGGCGATGGCACTGGCATCCTCGGCATAAATGTCTGTGGTGCCGGGATCGGCGCAATTTTCCTTGGTGTAGGAGTAGATGCAAATGTCTGTGGTGCAGGGGTCGGCACAAAAGTCTCTAATAACCTACTGAGAGTCATGTCGCCTTCAGGTATGAAACTAAGAGACTCAATATGCTCTGGTACGGAAACCACTGGTACATCAAACTCAAATACAGAGCGATCATGATCAGGTATGAAACCACGGGGCACTTAAAACCCGGATACGGAACTCAGTGATGTAGTATGCTTGAATACGGAACCAGGCAGTGCTAACGCATCAAACACGGAACCAATGAACTCAGGCTCGGAGCTAACATGCCTGGATACAAAACTACAGGACGTGGTGAGCTCAGATATGGAGCCAGGCGGTGCTAACAATTCAGACACAGAACTAACAAACTCAGGCATGGAGCTAACATGCATGGGTACAAAACTACAGGACGCGATGGGCTCAGATACAGAGCTAACGTGCTTGACTACGGAACTAGAGGGTGCGGCAGGTTCAGATATGGAGCCAAGCGGCGCTAACGATTCAAACGTGGAACTGATGAACTCGGGTACAGACCAAACATGCTTGTATACAAAACTAAGGGGAGCGACGTGCTCAGATACAGTGCCAGTGTGCTCAAAGTCTGGACTACTAGACACTATCGGCCCAGGTACTGAGCTAGCGTGCTCAGGTACAGGGCATCTGGATGCTATTGGCTCAGGTACTGAGCTAGCATGTTTAAATACAAGGCTACTGGACGCTATCACTTCAGATACTGAGCTAACATGCTCAAGTACAGAGCTAGTCACCGATAATGGCTCAGGCAAAGAGCTAATTAACGCTAATTGCTCAGGTACGTAGCTAACGTGCTCAGGAATAGAGCTAGTCGATGCTAATGGTTCAGGTACAGAGTTATCATGCTCAGGTACGGAGCTAGTTGACACTAATGGTTCAGGTACAGAGCTATTGTGCTCAGGTACGGAGATAGTCGACGCTAACATTTCAGGTAAAGAGCTAGTCGACTCTAATGGCTCAGGTATGAAGCTATTAGTACGGAGCTATTCGATGCTAACGCTTCAGGTATGGAGCTAACATGCTCAGGTATGAAGCTAGTCAACACAAACGGTTCAGGTAAAGAGTTAGTTTATGCTAACAGCTCAGGTATGGAACTAATATGCTCAAGTACAGAGCTAGTCGATGCTAACGGTTCAGGTACGGACCTAACGTGCTCAGGTATGGATCTAGTCAACGCTAACGTTACAGGTAAAAAGCTACTCGACGTTAACGGCTCAGGTATGGAGCTAATATGCTCAAGTATGGAGCTAGTCGATGCTAACAGTTCAGATATAGGGTCAGCATGACCAAATACTGGGCAACGGAGTGCTGGCTTGTACTTATGCTGCCTTCAATTCATCCTCAGAAGTTCCTACTTACGAGTTCGGAGGTCGTAGTTACAACATGTACGTTCAAGTGTTTTTCTCGGGTGGTGACGCCAAAAGAAAATTTTTGTTTGTACTACTTCTGTTTTTGTATAGGCAAAACCAGCAAGTTTATTTAGCCTTACTTGAAGAGAATGAAGCGAACAGGACACGCATTGGATGAGTAATATTTTATATTATATAATATTAATTTGTTGTAATTCCTCATTAACATCAGTGAAAGTTGAACAAAATGTACACAAGCTTAAACTGTACAGTTAACATGCAAAACTACTGTTAGTAAACTGAAATATTTTCTGTTTACTGTAGTAGCAGCATCCATGCTGGCAGCCACCATGACGTTTCGTTACTGACACGCCCCCAACTCGGAAAGTCTGGGCTTATCGAAAAATCTGAGTTTCCCACTGGTAAATACTACATTGCGGTGACGTTTATGTGCGCTTATCTTGTAAATACGATATTTCCGACACCACTTGAAGGCAGCATTAACCAACCCCTTCCTACAGCTGGTGAACTTTCAAATTACAGGCGAAATCTGGTAACCGAACTTAAGGAGCACCAAAACCAAACTCAAGGTTTTCAAAAATTTCCCTAACGATTCCAGCTTTAACAAACGACCAAAGCTCAGAGGCCCAGAGCAGAGCCTTACCCAAAAGGCATGAAAAAAGAAACCGTATACAAGCAGATTCCGAAGGAAAGATTTCGAGGAAAAATGCCTCGAAATACCGGGTACTTTGCTCTATGAAAAGCTAAACTAAAAACGGATCACTATTAAACCGGTCAGGCAAATGCGGAAAGGCTACAGGACCTGCCCTCTCCATATTGATGGGGGTTATACTGTAATGGCAGGGGTTCAAAGCACAGATGAGGAGAGGTGTGCAGGTTAATCAAATATAAGTAAAGATATTTATTAAACAAAAACAGACTAGGCAAAACAAGTATGTAACCTTGGAGCTTACTGTACAATACAAGGAGCACAAGCAAACTGGAGTGTACGAGCATGAAGCACATAAGCGAGGTAGCACAGATCAGGAGCAGGTAGGCGATTACAATCACCAGCACAGGTAATCCAGAGAATCCAAAAATACCGCAAACATAGAAACATGAGGTGAAAGGATCATGAACCGAATATAACCTGCACCATGACAGAGCTAAAGTCTGGTTTATATAGAGTTCCAGCCAGAGGCTTGTTAGATAGGCTCAACTTCCTTGTGTGCTCTCCCGTCTGGTGGAGCATCACGAGGGGTAGCGTTTAAATTGCCCCTAGTGGCGGGGAGAGGCATAACGAAGGGAAATCTGATGCAGTCCGTGACAGGCACTGTCAACACCCCACTGAACTTGTAGTGCAGCTAAGAAGAAAGCGATTGATAAGTGCATCACTGGAGAGAGAAGAATGTCACGAATGCAAAATTTGGCTGACTGCATGAGTAAATGTGTACACAATCTCACACTTCTAAACCTTTCACTCCTAATTCAGATGTACCACACTCACAACAAGACTGTGTGTCTCTCAACACCAGAATTGTGAGGGCCTCACGCATGTGTTAGGGGTAAAAGAGAGCATCAGTGGAAGAACAGAAGCAGCATCTCCAAATATTTACCAACATCTATGCCGTTGTGTCCACTAGTGTTCCTAGACCAACTCTGTCCACTGTGATGAGGGTGTGCTACCTTAGAAAAATACCACAATAGACCATGAGGCAGAAGCAAGGCAGAGGTATTTTATACTGACATAATTCCAGCGCAGGGACCTGAAATTGGAGAAATGTGGGTTTTCAGAAGTTGTGGCATTACCTGTTATGCTCTTTCATTGTACACGTTGTGGGAAAGAGTGTCTTGAAATCAAATACACATTTAAGTTCCTCTACCTGAACTTGGAACTTGTTACTACATCCAAGAAGCCTCTACAATGCCATGTGGTAAGCCTTTAACTGAGTTACAGCCATCTTGCATAAGAAGGCCAAGAAAACGGGCACTAAACAACATAAACAAACTGTGGTGCCTTTGCAGAGGATCTGAAGAACAGGATGACATAGTGTTTTGTAACAAAGAAAAGGTGTGTGGCACTGAGTCAGACACCTTCAGCAAGTGAACCCTGTGCCACATGCATACAGACAAACTGAAACAGTGGGGCACAAGCATGTTTTGTATTTGCATGTCCCTTATTGTTTGCCAAACTGATACATTTTCTACAAGAGTTTGTGTCTTTTAGATTTTTTAATATGTTTTTTTTTAAATTGTTATTTTAAATCTAGTATACACTGCCACTTGCACCTTTTTCTGTTCTAACACACCCACTTCATCCAAAGAAAGGCACTTGAAGATAAGAGTTGAATCAGATGTCTTAGAACAGGGAAACACTAAATGTGAAGAACAGTGCCCTACACAGTTAAGCATATCCTACTCTAAAGCATCCACTTCAGTCCAGGAAGAGCTGTTTAATAAATTGAGTAGATGAACCAGGTGTGTAACTTGGAGCAGGAAAACACTAATATATGCAAACAGTATACTCTGTCCTCACCTTGTTTTATGCTTCTTCCACCCTAACTTCTTCTGATTTGAGGTTGTATTTAATTTGAATTTCATTTCATCACAAGTCAAGCTAATAATCATGATTACCATAATCATTATCAAGATTGCGACAATCACAATCAGTTAATTAAACACAAAACTAAATATGAATTGTTTTGTTATACAAACATTTTATAAGTATAGGTACTAATAGTTTCTTTGCATACACTGATTTATTCCATTTCCCAAACTGCTCACTAGGGGACATTTCTGAAAACTCATAACAGACCAGGTATTGACAGTACATTATTCATATATCCAGCAGTGAAAAATATGATTAATCAAATCTAACAAATTAAGTTATAAGTTTTACCTGAACTGCTTGAGCTGGAAGAACCTCAATCAGCACTTTATGCATTATTTGTTTCATGTCCAGACAGAGCAGCAGTATGTCTCTGTGGAAAGCGTCATGCAGGCCAAGAATAAAGATGTTACAGGAATAATATGATGATGGGTCTCTGACACTCCATCTCTCTGGAGCATTCTGCTTCACATCAGTATTGGATGAGTGACATGCCTCACAAGGAGAATATCGATTATCTGTTTCCTTGTTTTCTTGTTTTCATTTCTGCTTGACTGTTCATCTTTTACACCAGACTAGTACACTTGCACAGCATATTAGACAGAATGATGAGGAAAGGCTTAATTAACAAGTCAATTAATACATTTTGCTACACGTTTTCTTAATTTATTTCTGTTTTTTTGTTTTTCAGGGTATACAAATATGTATTGATTTATTGATGTCATAATGTTCTATATAAGGAATAACACATGATGGGGCATGTAAATATAGAAAGATAATGACTGGTTTAATTTTGTAATTGCTTTATTCTGCTTTTTGTGCCTCACACCAGTAGGTGACCATTAGCTCTTCCAAGCTGCCACTAATGGGTCCTTGGATTGTAGGTTGTATCAGTTATAGTCGCTCTGGATAACAATATAAGATAATGCATTATGATAACATGGATGAGATAATGTAAATGTATAATGTTTAGCAAGCACCCTTATCTTCAGTGGGCAACCTACAGGGCCTTCCAGGACTAACAAATATTTTATTACAGCGAGGCATTATATTAGTTTTATCTCAAAGATGTACACTTCTTGTTTGTAATCTATCCAACTACTGTAATAACCTTGTTAACCTTGTTGTTAAAATTTTGCCTGGAAGCACCAGAATAAAAAAAATTTGAGACGCAGTACATCCACTATGGAGGACTTGCATGTCCATTTACGTGTCAACAAAATTGGGAAGTTACAGCTGTGTCAACCAATTGGTTGAAACACGTTTGGCCTTCCCGAAGTTCAAGATACATCAGAGAAACACAACAGGATGCCATTGCTCTCAATAGAGAAGGCAGTGTTTTGACAAAAAAGGACAAAATATGCTATTAATCAGTTTACAACAAAAGATTGAACTATGAACTTTGTTTTAGGTAAGCATTCATATCACTGTGGTAAATGCCTTACCATTTTAAATGAAAGCTGGCTTCTTTAGGGTTAGGTTTTATGTATAGGAATAAGGTACACTGATTTTGACACATGCTGAGTAAAGAATGTGATTGACTGCAGTGTTTGTTTTTCTTTTTCTGAGAACTTAGTTCATAATTTATTGATAATTAGTTTGTCTGGATCATTTTAATATTTTAATTGAGAAAGCTGTTTATTTCTGGTCCTAATTTAATGCTTTATGAGACTTTTTCTGTTTTTGGTGCTGGAACAGTGAGTGCTCAGACATTTGTGTTGTGTGTGATGAATTTGAATCTTACTACTCTATGTTCCAGATCTCTGTAGTTTTTACATTGAATTTTACAATTAAAAAAGCAAAACTAATGACTATGTTTAACACGCACTAATTTAAGTGAAAGAAAGAACAAGTTTATTTCTTTCTTTATTTCTGTGTTTCTTAATTTTGTGTTTATGCCCTGATCTGAACTGCTTATCCAGGGTGACATACAGAAGTGTTTTGTATTCTTCTTGGTAGACATATACTTAGTATACTGCCTGTTAGAACAATAGTTTATGATCCATTAGCACTATTTAAAATTAAAACCCTATTAGGAGTTTTTGCAGTTTCTGGTATATTAAAGTGTACTTTCAGTTCTCATTTTAAATACTGTAAAAACCTTTACATTATGTTGTTACATTTGTGTCATTTAGCTGACACTTTTCAGAGCACCCAAAACTGAAGGTCTGACATGATACACTTTAACCAGTTAGGAATCTCAACTCCCAACATTGACAGTTTGGCAGTGCTGGGACTTGAACCTGCACAAATTTCTTAATCCCTGTTAGTCTACTCAACTATATTCTGTACATGCAATGCCAGTGCAATTTTCATCTGCATTCATGTGAAATGGTCAAAAAATTCAAACACAAGATGAGGGTGGTGGACAGAGATATGCATGGTGGTGAATAATGCATGAATACTAATAAGACACAGTAAACTGTTTATAACAAAAATGTTTAGCATTTACTATCCTTCAGTCTTGGAAACAAATGCATGCTGTAAAAGAGAGGTACTTGCATCCACTTGTGTACAGCAGGAACGTCTGAAGGTGTAGGAGTCCATGGTACTGTGAGGGTTTGATACCCTAAGATACACTGGTAGGGTGCGAGTCCCATGGAAGAGCTGACTAAAGAGTTTTGGGTCATCTCGGCCCAGGCGAGGAAGTTAGACCAATCAAATGGGTTTTCATAGCAATACATTCTCAGAAATTTCCAAAGCTCTTGCTTAACCCATTCACATTGTCTGTTGGACTGCAGGTGATAAGCTGAAGTGAGACTGACTGTGACTCCGAGACTCTCGAAAAAAGCTCTCCAAACTTGAGATATGAACTGTGGCTCAAAGTCTAAGACGATGTCTTCTGGGATACCAAAGACTCCAGACTTTCAGCAGCCTGGAAGGCGTTGGGGATGGAAGCAAATGGGATGAAGCGTACTCCCCAGGACAAACGGTCGACTACCATGAGTATAGTCAAGTTGCTGTGTGATTTAGGAAGGTCAGTGATAAAGTCCACGGCAATATGGGCCATTCTGGGACTTGCAACGGTACAAGTTTGCCTGCAGTGTTCTTGGTACCTTGCATAATGTGCAGGTAGTGAAGGAGGCGATGAACTTCCCTGTGCATGTGCTTGCACCAGTACCAGGCTGAAATGAGTTGTTGAGTTCGAGTCTCTCCAGGATGCCTGGAAGCCAGTGAGGAATGTGTCCAACTGATGAGAACATATTTGCGGTGGGGACATATTTGCGGTCTTGGTGACATTGTATGGAATCTCCTCCTTGATCTCCCAACGTATGGGATATTTCGAGCATGAGGATATGTTTGGGTACCTTCACCTCTAAACCCAGCGTTTCCTCACTATACATGCAAGATACAGCATCAGCCTTGGTGTTACGTGTTCCAGGACGATAACTGATGGTGAATCTTGAAGCGAGAGAAGAACAGGGACCATCTGACTTGCCTGGAGTTTAGTCTCTTGGTGTTATTAAGGTATTCCAGATTCTTATGATAGGTCAAAACCACGAAAGGATGGTTGGCTCCCTCCAGCCAGTGGCACTACTCCTCAATCTACAGTTTGATGGCTAAGAGCTCCATGTCTCCAATGCCATAATTTCTCTCTGCTGGGGTAAGTTTGTGCGAAAAGAAGGCCACTGGAAAATGCTTACTTGGGGATCCCGAGCATTGTGACAGGACTGTGTCCACACCCAATTCTGATGTGTTAACCTCAACGATGAAAGACAGTCAAAGTTTTTTAGGAAGTCGAGTAATGGAAATCTCCAGTTTATTGACCAGTTGTGTGCTGATGAAATTCCCTTGGGTTCCTGAGTCGAACAGCGCTAGGAAAACACCACTATTTTGCATAGAACTGTGACTCGCCTCGCGTCTTCGGGTGCCCGCGAGCACTACGTCACAGCGCGTCATCGCTTTCTCTTTCTTAAGAGCTGCTAGCTGGGCGCATGAGCAGTCTCTGTGAGAGAGAGAGAGAGAGAGAGAGCAATCGCTCTTTTTCCAGCTGAGCGATCTCTTTCACGTTTGCTTTATTCCCTTCTTTTAAGCACAGTTAGTGGCGATCGTGTTTAATCTGTCCATGCACCGTTTTCCCTGTTTTTGAGCTCACGCTAGGCGGAGCATCTCGTTCAGGGTTAAAGTTCCTTTTTGTGTATGCGTCGTGTGCAACCCCGCTGTGGTCTGACGGTTAAAGTCACAGACTCTGACACTGTTGTTCAGGGTTTGATTCCACGCTGTGCCAATGATGGCACAGCATTCATTATTTGGCACACTTTTTTTGAGTATCCTTAATCATGATTTTGGTTCACTAATTCCATCTGCAGCTAACTGCATTTTGGGTCCTAAAACCCCTTTTTTTAGGGTTTGCTTTATGCCACCTTGGCGAACCCGTAACGGTAATAGGAATGACTTAGACACCAAATTCAAAATAGGTATACTCACCACGCGTGAAGTCAAGCTTGATGAGTGGAGCCAGCACTCCTTGAGTTTATGGTCAGGAGAGCTACAGTACAGACATAGGCCACCACGTAGTCTGCGTTCACACTCCTCAGGAGATAGTCAGGTAGAGTCACATTGCATAGGCTCTGGTGCAGGGCTTTTGTTAAACTGTGTATAACAAAAATGTTCAGCATTTTACTATCCTTCAGTCTAGAAAACAAATGCATGTTGTAAAAGAGAGGGACTCATAATGAAGACTACAGAGGGGGTGAAATGGCTCCCTAATGTGATCATGTGGGGTGTACTAGTGGGGTGCTGGATGTGCTAGCAGTTGTCACGCGATACTATCAGCATACTCAGTATTCCTCCCAATCCTCTCAACTGACTACTACTATGGAGGCTCCGAACTACAACTCCCACAATCCTCCTGTGGACTGCGTGACTTCACAAACCAATCCGGGACTCACATCGAGATCACAGTCCTCTGAGTACTAACCACGAACACCTGTTTTCACATGGATATAAACCTGGCGTTTCCTACACGCCAGTGCAAAGTATTGCCTCCGTTTATTCACAAGCGTACCAAGTGATTACTCTTCTGGACTGATTTACGGTTTCGACCCTCGCCTGTTTTATGGATTATGAACCTGTCTCCCATTTCTGGATACCTTTGCCGGTTTGACAGATTACTGATTTCGACCCACGCCTGTTTCACGACAACCTGATTGCCTCGCGCTACTGGACTGTCGCACCCATGTTACACATTAACGGTTTTGACCCAAGGCTGTCTATCCTTTGCATAGTGCTTGGTGTTTTCGTTACGTTGCTTTCCCTGTGTTCGATTAATAAACCTCTTAACTTTCATCCTGAGGTCTGCACTCATCTATCCTGCCTGTCTAGCATTACAGCAGTAAGCTGATGGAAATGACTTTTGAGGGCAGGTAGGATTGCAGTTCAAAATGGTCAAGGTGCCACCCTGCTGGCTGTATTTCTATATAATAAATAAATGCCCAATGTGCCCGAGGAACTGACCAATGTCACTGTCATCAAAATGAAAATAAAGTCCCATTGTCCATCATTTCTGTGCAACAGCGCAATGCAATCATTCCTTTGTATGGCTGTATAAATGATGTGTGAGTACTCATTTTTCAGCACACACTTATAAATGACACCTGTTGATAAGTAGTTATCAAATATATTATTACCAAGATAATCTACTTTCATCATCAATACATTTATGTAATTTAGCAGACACCCTTATCCAGAGTGATTTACTTTATGTAAACACAGCTTTGAGGCTGTTCTGCCTGACTAAATGTACTTTCTCACTTTTTTCCCCATATATATGGACTAGATGTCTGGAATCAGATTAATTCTGTGTTGCATCCAAATGCCTTCTTCAGAGAGTAAGGTAGCTCTTTAATATCATTGAAACTGAGCAGCAGTGGAACTGAGCTACCTGATGTTCAGGTCAAATAGAAAAGGTTAAAGCAGCCAATTTAATACAACTAGGCTGAGTCATTTCTCAAAGGAGGAGAATATCAGTGGTTTCCATCTATCTCTAATACATAGACATGTCATGAAAATTATAATCAGCCAATACTGTCTCCAATAATACAGGTTGGCAGGACCTATTTTAGAAGTTACAATTTTATGACTTATAACTCATTTCTCATACTGCGACATGCATGCAGGAATTACTTTAACTTAGAAGAAGCAAACGTCACAAAAGTAATATGATGTTCATGTGGTGAAATAGGAAAACAGTTACTACTTCAGTTATCCATTATGTACTTATAAGTTCAACAACAATAAAGTCCGTTACACAATGCAGATGTCTTACTACCATATACAGTGTCAGCTATAGTATGTAACTCTGTATAAAAATGCATGTAATTAGTATTTCAGTTCTTAATTTCTACATGTTTTACAAACACAAACATGTATTCTGTGATGATGTCTGACTGCAGATTGCAAGGACAAAAACAAAACAAAAACAAACAAACAAACAACAACAAAAAAACAACTAAATATAAATATTCAGACTTTCTCCTCATATCAACTTTGACCATCAGGTCATTTGCTGTCAGCTTTCATTACTTTCATCATCCATAACTCACTCTGTTTTATGGAAAATGCATACATTTTCTGAAAAGAAAGCAATTTGCATTTTATTTATTCTGAATAAAGTTTGTTTTTATTATTTAAATGATGGCATAAAGTTTTCCTCTTTATTTAGTGTTCTTTTGTGCTCTCCCTCAGTGGCTTCATCGACCATATGCTGTCATTTAAAAAGTCTTTGAACTCAAAATACTGGAATCTGGTTTAAAGCAGCATTACAACATCCACATCCAAGTCAGAAACAGTGTGCCAAGACATTACTGTAATTACAAACCACATAAAATAACACAAACAAGGGCACTTACATACACAAACACACACTCATGCACACACACATTCTCACACAAATACACAACCTGCAAGCAATGGGAAAAATGGTAACCAGACAGATGCTATCAAAAGATATGCTGCCAATGTTTGGTATTCACCTCCATCCATCATCATTAAGACAGTGAAAAAGGAGACTGGCAAAACAGAGAGATCAAGAAAGAGCGAACTCCTTTCCAATTCAGCCTAAAACATGATGTGTCCAATTTTTGATTACCATCTACAGCCAGGAATCCTGCTCGACTACAAAGCCAAATATTCACATAAAACTGGCATGACAACCATGGCCATGCACAAGGGTCATGCCAAGCATGTCCAGGCTGCAGCACTTCATTACTCCATACCCACACTGGGCTCATTTTATTAGACCAAGACTTAGATATTCCAGTCTTGAAGCACTGTATCTATTTACTGTATTAGACTGTACAAACATGACAGATGGCATGTTGCTTTACTGGCTATCGCGCCAGAGCCATATTGACTGTTCCAGTGTAACAGTTTACATACACACACATCTATATGACTAACCACTTTCCAAACACAAAAGTGGCCTCTTTGGTTTTACTATGATACAATGTCAAAGACTGCAACCAGTTATAATAACTGTGACTTATTGTGATTTAATTCAGAATTCTTATATACATTGCTGTTCCTTATACTGGAACAAAATAACTAAATTTTAGCAGTGTGTATCTGGTTTTGAACAGGACTTCCATCATACATACTGGCTTCTATTGGTATTCTGTTGAAAAATATTTATTTTGTATTGTTGTATACATAGTGGCAGGGACATGCCTCCTTACTAAAATAAAATCATTAAGTACAAGAGAGTCAAATGTCAGCTCACTGTCATCCCATCCACACGACACAAACATCACACGTACAAATTGTGGCAGTTTCTTTTTCAAATATCACGCAAAACCTTAATATTTCTTTTCCTCTCTATTCTTAGAGTCCCTTGGATGGGCATAGTAGAATGGTGCGGTGTGTTGCCTAGGTAACTGGCAAGATCCAACTTGGCACTTCATGTTGCTGGCTGCTCCCCAGAGCCAAGGCCCCAGTCCCATCTTCACCATGGTTACCTTCTCGAGGTTCCCATTTAATGAGTGCCAGCCTGTGCAGCACACTGGCTCACATGTCAGACCTAATCCCACATGTAGAGGAGTGCATGTGGAGAAAATCAAACCTCATAGTCCAGTCATATAAATCTGCCAAGTGAGGTGCATGTGTTGCTCCCTCTCCCCTGCTTTCTCCTGCCATCTATGGCACCCTTATTCAGCACACATGTACAAGACTAGGAGTACACCTAGACACTTAATCTGAATGTCCAGCAAGTCCCTATCTTCTATCCAGGCATGAAATTGTTTAGCACTTCACACTTCACTAGAATCAGATACATAAATTTGGGTTTAACAAGCTTTGTTATAGCCACTAAAAACAGTCCCAAGTAAAAGTTTGAGAACCCATTGGAATTTCCAGGATTTCTATATTACTAATCTCACTCAAGTCATAACATCCAGAAACACATTCAGCCTAAATTAATGATGTTAATTAATTAATGTCTTTATTAAAACTGACACACAGCCCTCTCATGCGTTTTATAATAGATTTATTGATTATGTATGCAGTGATTTTTGGCTACTCATGCTGCACGTATAAGAAGATTTTCATGAAGCCATCTGACTTGTGTTACACCTACTGAGCCCACCTCCAAGTGTGCCTGAGCATGATTCAATATACCAGGCACAGTATGGAGCGATGACAATCGTCATCAGTAGTGCTTTGGCAGTCAAAAATACATGGTATATATCGCCTAGTGTGAATACGGCCTCCATTATTCATTCATTCAATTTCGTATTGGCTTAATCCTTCGTCAGGGTCCTGAGAAAGCCGATGACTAGCTGTCAACACAGGGCACAAGGCAGGGACGACCCTACACAAGGTGCCAACCCATTGTAGAGCACATACACTCATATACTCATACACACACTCATACGCTAAGGGCACTTTAGAAACTTCAATTAACCTAACACATGTCTTTGGATAGTGGGAGGAAACCAGAGTACCCAGAGTAAAGACACATGGACACCGGGAGGACATGCAGACTCCACACAGAAAGGATCCAGACCACTCCACCTGGGATTGACCCCAGGACCTACTTGCTGTGATTTCATGATTTCTACTACATTTCAACTAATATTCTTATTAATACATTTCACTCTTAATATGTTATATGATAAACACATTAGAGAATACATTAAGACAATACATAATACTCCTAAGTGCTAGTTGTGCCCAACATTAATTTAAATACAACTACAATCAATCTTATTATTGTAACTGCTTATGCCTTACTGTGATTAAGTCATACACATAAGTATTATTAATCCACACTCTTGGTCATTCTATGGTCATGCACTGGTGTTACGAATCACTCGGACAGGGAATAGGAATCACGTGCAGGTTTTATTTGGTGCTGTACAAAATTGTAATCGTAAGGGATGTCCAAAGTCAGAAGCCGATAATCCACAATGCCAAACAAACAAAGCCAAAAGGACAACGCAAATAGCAAAAAAACTGAATGAACAAAGCTGATGGGTAATATACAAAAATATCAATCAGGATATGAAAGGCTCAGAATTGCAGTGGTAAATAAACAAGACCTCTCAACAAGTGGTAGTACTTCATGCTTTATATACTGTTTGAAATGGCTGCCAAACAAGAATGGCGGCCCTCAGAACTCACGTGATGCAGCTGTGTCTGGGAGGAGGAAAACACTAGTAGCAAGGATACGTGAAACATAGGTGAAATATGTTAAGAAGCAGGTAAGTCTAGTCTGTAAGAAACTGGGTTTACCTGTTTCAGAACTCTAAAATGTCCTGCAAATCTGGGGCTTAACTTCCTACAAGGTAACCAGAGCTTTAGGTCCCTAGTGGATAACCATACCGTCTGTCCCGGTCTGAACGCTGCTACATTATGCCTGTGGCGTAATGCCTGTTCGCTTGTATACGCTGTCTCTCAACAGCTCGCTGTAGTCTCAGGTGTGCCTTCTTCTAAGTTTGTTCACTCTTTCGCATCCAGTCATTTACCATGGAAATAGAGGAGGTTGATACCCTAAAACACACTGAAAAGGAGTCAAAGTTGTAGACGAGCTCCTTAAAGAGCAAACCCAAGCGTGTTGGGATCGGAAGCAGTGGGACCTTAAGACCCTACCTATTTCCTGGTTCAGTCGCTCTGTTTGGTCGTTAGACTGGGTGTGGTATTCTGAGGTGAGACTAACGTTGATATTGAGTTGTTTATAGAACTCTCCCCAAATGTGGGAGGTAAACTGAGGTCCTTGGTCGGATACAATATTCTCCAGTATACCGTAAAATCTAAACATATTGTGAAACAACCATTCTTGTAGTTTCGAGAGCTGTGGGTAGTTTCTCCATGGGGATGAGTCTGCAGGCCATCAAAAAATTATTTACCACTACTAGGATAGTGGGCTTACCTTGTGAGCATGGTAGATACATGATAAAATCTATTCCCAAGTGCGACCAAGGGTGATTCAGACCTATCTGATCCATGATCTCCCACCTAATGGGCCCGACCACACACTCGGGTTTAAGGATGGTAGATGGTTGCCTCTCCTCGTGCTCGGCTTCACACAGGTGGGACTGCTTTCCCATTCTTGGAACCTGCACAATAAGAGACTGTAAAATCAAACTGAGTAAAGAACACCACCCACCTAGCCTGCCTGGGATTGAGCCGTATAACCGTTTTCAAATATTCAAAGTTTTTATGGTCCATTAAACCAGAAATGGATATTTCGCCCCCCTCTAGCCAGTGACGCCACTCTACAAAACTAGCTTCATTGCTAAAAGCTCTCGATTCCCTATATCATAATTACGCTGGGCAGAACTTAACTTGCTTAGAAAGAAGGTGCATGGATGAAACTTGGATAGGGAGCCAAACCTCTGTGACAAAATGGCTCCCATCCCTGTCGATGAAGCATCAACCTCCACAACGAAGGGGAAATTAGGATTAGGGTGCTTTAAGATAGCAACTGAGATAAATCTGCTCTTTAGTGACTGAAAGGCCCTATTGGCCGCCTCGGACCATTCGATACCCTTCTTATTTCCCTTAAGTAATGACGTTAGGGGAGCTGCGTCACTACTAAAGCCTCGAATTAACTGCCAGTAGAAATTATGAAACCCCAGGAGTTTCTATAATTCTTTCACTGTAGTAGGTCTCGACCATTCTACTACTGCTCAAACATTCCCTTCTTCCATACGAACTCCACCTTTGTCAATCACATAACCAAGAAGGGACTCAGTTCAAATGAAATTCACACTTTTCCACTTTGGCCATACAGCTTATTCTCGAGTGCACGTGCTAATACATGTCGTACATGTTTAACGTGTTCCTTCATGTTGGCTGAACACACTAAGATGTCATCTATATAGACAATGATGTCCTGCAGTATATCATTGATAAATGCCTGGAACACTAAGAGCGCTGTAGTCAGTCTATATGGCATCACAGTGTACTCATAGTGACCTCTTGTAGTGATGAATGCTGTCTCCCATTCGTCACCTTCACATACTCTGATCAAATTGTAGACACTGCGTAGATCCAACTATGTGAAAACCGTAGCACTTCTCAGCTACTCCAAGGATGCCTGGACTAACGGTAGCAGGTAATTGTACTTAACAGAAATGGTGTTTAGCCCTCGGTAGTCGATGCATGGCCATAGTACACCTTCCTTTTTCTTAATAAAGAAGAAGCTAGAGGCGGCTGGAGAAGTGGATGGACAAATATACCCCAACCTTACTACTTCCTCCATGTAGTTTTCCAGGTCCTCTGTCTCTAATCGGGATAAGGGGTAGATTTGGCTGTGAGGGGGAGTGGTACCCGGTAGCAGATCAATGGCACAGTCCCCTGAGCAATGAGGAGGCAGCTCACTAGCACATGTTTTGGAAAAAACCTCCACTAGATCTCCATAACATCCAGTTACCTTCCTGGTCTCTCCCATGTGTGGACTCCTTCTGGGTGGCCCTCACGAGCAATGTCATGCAGGATTTGAAACACTGATACCCCCATCTAGTGATCTCATTCTGGTCCCACAAAATATGAGGCAGGTGCTTCTTAATGTCATGTCTGGGAGCAGGAATGACAAAAAGAGAGATGTGTTCCTCATAGAGCACTCTTATATGCAGGGTAAGCTCTATGGTGTGTTCCCTCACGGCATTTTCACCCAGAGTTCGCCTGTCCACCGCCTTGAGTATCAGAGGCATTGCCATCTAGGTCATAGGGATTTGGAGTCTCTCAGTGACTGCGTGGTTGATGAAGTCTTTGCTGCTCTTGAGTTGATAAGGGCTGAAACAGGGTTCCTGCGGGGTTCCTGCCTGGAGCTCTACACAGTTCCATGGGCTCTGGTACAGGTTCAAAAGGTTCAGCTCCTTGCTTATTGTTGACCTACCTGCGAATTGCCCTACTATCACACACCAAATTGTCCAGAACAACGGTGTGGCATATGTAAGCGTCCAGACCCAGGGTAGCTCTGCGAATGGCCAATTCAGCCTGCAGTTCTGGTCTTCTTTTAGAAGGTCTTCTTTAGCCCCTTCGTATAGATGGTAAGTAGCGCGGGTTAATTCCGTCCACTACCCACCACGAGGTTTCTAAATTCCAGTGCGTACTCGGCTGCCCTTCATCTCCCACAAAGAGATCACACAGCCTGGTACCAATGTTGCGGCCTGCTAACGGATGATCGAATATCTCCTTAAACATCAAGTAAAACTGGGGTTTCGACCTTCCAACCTCCGAACGTCACTGCCCTGTGTCCATAGTGCCATTGCTCACTGCTAAGCTTTACAGTGAGCAGTGACATAACAAAATTAATTTTGTCAGTTTCAGCCCGGAATTGTTCAGAATGATGGTCAATGTAAAGGCTACAATGTAATGTCAATGTAAAGGCAACTTCTTACAAGGCGAAGACACCATATTGAGAAGGCCAGCGGCTTCATGAACTCCTGTGGAATTTTGGGGTTCACTCCTGGTAGTATTGCCATTTTCCAGGAGTGGAGGAGCTGTGTGCAGAAGCACCTCCTGCATGAGAGGCGCAATCTCCTCCATCTTCTGTTCTTGTCGTGTTAGGAGAAACTTGCTGATTCCTTGTGTGGCAAGGTCTTCTGTTATGAATCACTCAAACAGGGAATAGGAATCAACTGCAGGTTTTATTTGGTGCTGTACAAAATCTTAGTTATAAGGGAAGTCCAAAGTCAGAAGCCGGTAATGCCAAACAAACAAAATCAAAGGACAACGCGTATAGCAAAAAAAGAAAGAACAATGCCGAAGGGTCATATACAAAAATATCAATCAGGATATGAAAGCCTCAGAATCGCAACGAGTAGTACTACTTTGTACTTTATATACTGTTTGAAATGGCTGCCAAACAGGAAATTACGGCCCTCAGAACTCGGGTGACGGAGACCTCTGTTGGTGCGGAGGAGGGTCCACAGCTGGTGTGTGACTGGAAAGTCACACGTCAATTCTTTAAATCCTGGTCTATTCTAGCTTCCAGTATGTGTGTGTTCTGGTTCTTTCAACACGTGCATTTTTCCCCCACTTTCCAAGTCCTTATCAGCAGGTTGCATGCTGCTCAGCATGAGGCCTGCTCGTCTCTCCTGTTGGGCACAAAGAGCACAGGTTTGTTCATATTTACTCCTACTTTGAAAGTTATTTGGTCTGTCATATGTTGTATTCTATATGTGTCCAGTTATATTTTCAGTTTGATAAGCTCTCACCATGTCTTCCATTCAGTTCAGTCATCCTGTATCACTCTATATCACCTGCCTAGGTTGGTTGCCTTTCCCGCTGTGATTAAGCAGGTATGAAAATGAATGAATAAATTAATTAATTAATTTTTGAAAAAATTAATATCTCATTATTTGTGATTTGTACAAATATACTGTATGGTATTATCTAAAACATTTTAGAATGACACTTTTTGAGGAAGAAGTATTATTAGTATTATTGTCAGATCAGAAACCTAAACATTAGTTACATTAATTGTATTTGGCAAAGTGTCCTTCACAAACTTTGATGATAATATTATATGATATTATTTTATTCTTGATATATCACTAAGTGGTGTACAATAGAATTGTATCCTACTATTCATTCTGACATTGTTCATTACAATAAAATGAGAAAAACAAATTATTTATTCACTGCAGACTCTGTTAAAACAATTTATTTATATATAAGTAACTTATTTACTTACATTTCACCTTAAACTCACTCTAACATAGCCTTTAGTTTCTATGTGTCTATAGAGAGTTACACCTAAATACAATACTATATAGCCAAAGGTTTGTGGACACCTAAAAATTACATTTAAACACATGGGTATTAGTATTGTTTGTCCTCCTTTTTCTGATGCAATGGCATTAACCCTTCTGAGAAGCTTTCCACTAGATTTTGTAAACCTGATTGTGACTTTGGGCACTGGTGTTTTACAATATGCCTTGACTCACTGGCATTACAATTCATCTCTGGAGAGAGCAGAAAATTGACTTGTTGGGAGGAGGCAAAAGCCTATGAAAGTGTCATCCTGAGAGTTACTGAGGTGTTCAGTACAACCTATTCTATTGCCACCATTTGACTATGGAAATTTCATGCCTGTATGATTCATATTATAAACCTGTTATCAGTGAGTATGGCTGAATAACAACAATCACTAATTAGAAAGTTTGTCTCTGTAACGGCGGGGGTGTGTGTGGGTGTGTGTGTGTGTTTGTGTGTGGTTTAACTGAATGAAAGGGTTTATTTAACAATACCAAACCTACGGTGGGCTTACCGCAACATACCGAACTTAAATGGGCTTACCAAAACACAGCGAACATAAATGGGCTTACCAAAACACAGCAAACATAAATGAGCTTACCAAAACACAGCAAACTTAAGCGGGCATTCGCAACACTGAAAACATAAGAGGGCTTCTGCAATACTGGAAACATAAGCGGGTTTACCGCAAGACGACAAACAAAAGCAGGCTATCACAACACTAGAACACAACACTGGCTGGCCTTGTGAGAACAAACGGCCTTCTGGCTGGCCTCTCTGGGACAAATGGCCTTCTGGTAGGCCTCACTGGAACAAACAGCCGACTTGGAGGCTACAGCCTCTGGACAGGCCTCATTGCTATTTGGTGATGCAAACAACATAGAAGCATAGCTAAGCGGTGCCAGATACGGAGCCAGGTGATGCGTCTTGTTCAGGTATGGAACTAAGAGCTGTGCTCAGAAATAGAGCTAACAGGAACAAGCACGGAACTAAGGGGCACAGCATGTTCAAGTATGGAAACGAACAATGCTTTGAACTCAGATACCGAACTAACGTGACCAGGTACGAAACTACAGGGTGCTATGAACTCAGAACCGGAACGTAGTTGCACATAAGACTCAGGTACGGGGGTAAGTTGTGCGATGGGTTCAGGTATAAAAACCAAGCAGCGTAGCAGACCTCTGTACTGGGCTACTGTGCTCAGATACAGAGCTAACAAATTCAAGTATGGGGTTAATGTGTGCAGGCACAACACTAATGAGTACGGCATGCTCGGGCACGGAGCTACAGTATACACCGCTAATGACGCGTCTACGGAGCTAAGAGGCACGACGTGCGAGGAAACAGAGTTAAAGAACTCTGATACAGAGCTAACATAGAATAGAAAACTAAAGAGCATAGCATCGTTGAATACAAAACTATACAATGCTAAAGGTGCATCTCGGAATTAGGAGGTGCGACGTGCACAACGTTTGGAGCCACCATTCTCAGGCACAAAACTAAGGGGTGCGGCAGGTTCAGATATAGAGCCAGGCGGCACTTCTAACAAGGAACTAAAGAACTCAGTTACAGAACCAACATGCTCGAATATGAAACCAAAGGGTGCGGTGGGCTCAAACACAGGGCTACTGGACGGTATCGACTCAGGTACTGAGCTACGGGATGCTAACGGCTCAGGTACTGATCAAATGCGGAGCTAACATGCCAAAATACTGGGCTATTGGACACTAACTGCTTGGTACTGAGCTACAGAATGCAATCAGCTCATCTATGGAGCTATGAGGTGTGACGTGCTCAAATATAGAGCTAGCGGGCCCAGATAAAAAGCAAACTTGCTCATCTACTGAGCTAACATACTCGAATGCTGAGCTAACATGCTCAGATACTGAGCTACTGGACACTAATGGGCTATCAGCTACGGAGTGCTAACTACTCATCTACAGAGCTAACAGGCGAAGCGTGCTCAGATACAGAGCTAGCGGGCCCAGATACAAAGCTAACATGCTCAACTACTGCGCTACTGGGTGCTAACCGTTGCTTGGCCAGTACCTGTTCGAGAGCTTGGGCCCTGCATAAATACAGCCCTTTTCAGCTGTAGACAATGTCATTTAGGGCCCTAGCTTCTCCTCTTCTCCTTCGGGTGCTCCGCAGTCCACAATTGCTGCGGTCCGGATCGCCCCTGTCGGCGAGGAAGGGAGTAGCAAGCCCAGGGCCAGGGCGACCCGTTACAGTCTCCATATATGTATCATATAGTGTATGCTTAAAATAGTACTTAGTATTTGTATTCATTAGAAATGATAAATGATATTGGTGTGCAGTTTGACACAAGTTGTTAATCCATGTGCAGTTACATGAACATTTATGGAGGAAGTGAAAATGTTTACAACCAAGATTCTATAACAGAATTTATCTACTTCAGAATCTTATAAACAGAGGTAGCCAATAAAAAAAACATTTTTTGAAAGAGACTGAATAAAACAATGATTTAAATGCAATTTCAAAGCAATATGATATCACATTTTGGCACTGGAATATGTCATGAGGCATAAAATGTGACTGAATATTCTCTGTGTGTCAAAACTGCTATCAGGCCTGTATCTAATGATAATTACTTTGATATTGTATTTATATTACAACCCGAACAAAAAGTTTAAATAGAAAAAGCAATTAAACTTCGTGTCAGTAATCAGTAGCTTTAGCACTTCCAATTTTTTAATCAATGAAAGTTTCAGTAGAAGTGCATATATGCTTAATTTTTAACAAACACACACATTCTTTTGGCTTTTTCTGAGTTATTCATCACATCAGAGTACATTATCATGGTTATGCAACCACCTATTTAACAGAGTAATTTCAGCCATTTCAGTTACAACTAGCATTTATCTGAACCATTTTGTTTTATGATAGCCAAGTACTACTTCCCAATCAGGAAAGGGTCAAAGGTGTAACCATCTGGCTAACAGGATGTAGGATTCATAAGAGTGACAAAGCAGAGATTATGGCTAATGTGTCATCTTTAAAGCAATGGATGACATTTGCTGATGAAATTTGAGGGAAATTGGATTGAAAGAAAATCAGTATTTGCCATTTCCTTAATTTGAGAAATTTTCAATAAAATCATAAATTACAACCCCAAATCAGATATAATATGGAAACTGCAAATAATAATGATAATAATAATAAAAATAATAATAATCATAATAATAATAATAATAAGAAGAAGATGATGATGATGATAAAAATGCAATGTGTCTTATATTTGTCTTTACTTTTATGTTGTTGCAGACAGTAGGAACCAAACATATTTCATGTTTTGTCTGGACATGCTTAATTTGATTTGTTAATATACATCCATTTCTGCATTTCAGGCTTGCAACACATTCTAAATAAAGCTGGGACAGGGGCAATTTAGGGCTAGTAATGAGGTAAAAAAAATGAATTAATTATTTGATTTCAAACAGATAATGTCAACAAGTGATTGTAATCATGTATTTATTAATCAAGTAATCATGATTTGGTACAAGAGTCTTTGAGGAGAAAAGATGGGCAGAGGATCTCCAGTTTGTCAACAAAGGGAGATCATTTAAAAACAGTGTACCTCAAATAAAGATTGAAAGAGATTTGATATTTTTTTCCATCTACAGACCATCATATCATTACATGATTCAAGGAAGCTGGAGGAATTTCAGTGCGTAAATAGTGAGGGCATAAGCCTAAACTGAATGACCATGATCTTAGATTCCTTAGATGGCACTGCATCAAGAACTATGATTCATCTATAGCTGAAATAACCACAAGGACAAGAGATTACTTCTTCAAACCTTTGTGAAGCATTACAATACGGAGTTACATTCACAAATGCCACTTAAAATTTTACTGCGCAAAAAAGAAGCCTTATGTTAACCATGTCCAGAATTAGCATCAACTTCTCTGAGCTCTGAGACATCTAAGATGGACCATCACACAGTGTACTGCAGCCAGCCGAATCAGTACAAAGTAACACCTAAAACACCTAAAACTGCTTCAAGGGATGGCAACATTACAAAGTATTAAAGGCTTTACCATCCTAACCTTTTTTTAAATGTGTTGCAGGCCTGAAGTGCAGAAATGGATTTACTGTATATTAGCAAATGAAATGACCCGAAAGAACATGAAATATCTTGGGTTCATATTGTCTACTTGTCATGTTTGACTAGTCATACATACACTCAGTTCAGGGCCAATTTAGAGTAATCAATTAACCTAATGCATGTCTATAGACTGTGGGAGGAAACCGGAGTACCCGGAGTAAACCCACGCGTACACAGGGAGGACATGCAGACTCCACACAGAAAGGACCCAGTTCACTCCACCCTGGGATTGAACCCAGGACCTTCTTGCTGTGAGGCACTACAGTCTACTGAGCCACTTAATGCAACAACAATCTTAAAAACTCTAAACTGTATGGTCCACTCCAAAAACAGACTCCTAGTAGCCATATACCCAGCAAGCACGTTAATCTGTACATGAGAAAAATATATGTTGTAAAATGGCTGTTCTTAATGAACATAACTTTTTGGTCACAACCGTTTCCTGTGTTTTCCATGAATAGGCGCTAGAGTATCCCCAGCACTGTCCAGAAATATTCAGGGATTTAAAAAAAAAAACCGTCTTTGAACTAGGCTGAGCACAGCCTACTTACCTCTTGAAAAGGCTTAAGGTTTCCAAGCTCCATAGACCAACTGGTCAACATTGTCACTCTTCCACACAATTCTAGTCTAGCATGTGGTCAAAATGAACATTAATCCTGTAAGGTAGATTAAATGTGGAGGACTGCTCTGAGCATGTTTGTAATTCTCTATTAAGACCTCTAAAAGAGTAGCTTGTCTGTATACAGGATTTTCTATTTTAGATACTCCTGATTTAGTTCTGGAAGCTTGCTATTCAAGCATGCATTAAACCAAAAGACCTGACTATACAGACATTGAAAAGTGGAAAATGTGAAAAATTTAGGAAGGCTAGTCTAGTCTTAAGCTCTGAATCCTGAGTTATTGTCTGTGTAAGTTTGGAATCTTCTTCCTTTGATTATGTAAGTTTCCTAAAAGGCTACCTTATACTGTTTTACATAGGTACTGATATACATAGGTACTGTATGAATATGCATCCACTTCATGGTTAATTCCCATATCGCATCACTGTTCTGCAGAAGGGTGCAAGATCCATCATAAATTTAACCAGGAGCAAATGGTTTCTTACAAACAAAAAATAAATTACATTTGGTCACTGAGAAAGCACTTGATCTAACTGGAAAAATGTTATATCCTCTCAGCGTTATTAATACTCTCATTCTTTGTTATTAAATACCTTACTAACCTTATTTTGTCACTTCATAGATTGCACCTCATAACTTCTCTGTAACTGAAGAGCTTTCAGTCATTGATAGAGAATAATAATAATAATAATAATAATAATAATAAAGATAATAATACATTGCATTTATATAGCGCCTTTCACAACACCCAAGGTTGCTTTACATTGATATTACAATTCATACAGAGGACGTAGGAGATGACTGAAAATGTTGAAAGAGAGGTTGTAGAATGCAAAGAAAGAGGAAGTGAGTTCCAGAGCAGGGGGGAAGCTACACTAAAAGCTCTGCATCCCATTGTGGAGCTCCTAAACCTGTGGGTAACCAATAAACTAGAATCAGAATATTGCTAACAAAAAGTAGAAGAAAAAAACTACTAAAAAAGAAGAAACATGTACAGAAGCCATTAAAGTTTGGAATTAAAAGACCACATAAGAAAAACAGGATGGTATGGAAAATGCAAATAAATAAAAATTACAATTTTTTCTTACATTTACTTTTACTTTTATTTCAATGTGGACATTATGAACCCAAGCTATTTAATGTATTTTAGTGGTCAACCTCATTTCATTTGTTAATAAATATCAATTCCGGCATATCAGGCCTGCAACACATTCCAAAAAAGTTGATGGGGGCAATTTAAGGCTGAAAAAAAAATGATGTGATTTCAAACAGGTGATGTCAACAGGTGATTGAAAATATATGATTTGGTACAAAAGCAGCATCCAGGAAAGCCTGAGTCTTTGAAAAGCAAAGATGGGCAGAGGAGCTCCATTTTGCCAACAAATGAGTTTTTGAAATGTTTAAAAATAATCTTCCTCCAAGAAAGATTGGAAGGGATTTGAATGTCTTCCACTACAGTGTATAATATCATTAAACAATTCAATGAACCTGGAGAACTTCAGGACATAAAGAGCAAGGGCACAAGCCTAAACAGAAGACCTGTAATATCCGATCTCTCAGATGGCACTGCATCAAGAATCATCCCTCAATCATCCTATCAACAGTTGATATAACCACATGGGCAAGGGATTACTTTGGCAAACCTTTGTCAAGCACTACAATACGGAGTGACATTCACAAATGGCACCTAAAACTTTACTTTGCCTTAAAAAGGAAACCATGTCCACAAGCCCTGTTGACTTCTTTGGGCTCGGATGCATCGGTGATGGACCATCACACAGTGGAAATGTGTATGGTATGCACTTTATGCTCCAGAACACAGACAAAAAGGACCATCAAGACTGTTATCAATAACAAGTCCAAAAGCCAGGTTAGGTCATAGTATGAGGTTGCTTTTGGCAAAGGTCATTTACATTTCTGTGATGGCAGATTAATGCAGAAAAGTAAATTTAGAGCAACATAAGCTGCCTTCAACATGACATCTTTTCCAGAAACGTCCATGCATTTTTCAAAACAAAGCAAAACAAGCCAAATCAGAAAACGTTAGGACTGAAATATGTACATCACTGAAGTGTTTTAAACATTTCAGTAATTGACTCATAACTGTTGACAAATTTTTTCTCACCAAAGACTTTCATGATCTGCGCCAAATCATGATTGCAATCATCTCATGACAGCACCTGTTTGATTCACATAAATATGTATTTATTTAATCATTAATTTATTTAATTATTTATTTAACCTTATTATTAGCTCAAGCTGCCCAGGTCCCTACTGTCTGCAATGAAATGTTTAGTTGCAGTTATTGCTGCACAGGGGGGTCACACCAGATACCAAAAGCAAAGGTTTACATAATATTGGCACTCACTAAAATGTAATATTGGATAATTTTTCCTCAATCAATAAATGACCAAGTATAATATTTTCGTCTCATTTGTTTAACTGGGTTCTCTTTATCTACTTTTAGGATTTGTGTGAAAATCTGATGATGTTTTAGCTCATATTTATGCAAAAATATAGAAAATTCTAAAGGGTTCACAAACTTTCACTCACCACTGTAAGTGTAACTTATGTTCATAATTTGTTTTTAAACATTATTTGAGAGATGTGTTTTTGGATCAGTGATGAAGTATCTCTCCGCATTTATGTCTTTATTATTAAATAATTAATTACAACTGTAATTACATTGCATTTATCTTCATTAGTGCCATATTCAGTCACTGTTCAGACACTGCAGCAGGTTTACAGTGCAGGTACACACATTTTTGCTCATGTTTGTTCATATGTAGTTAGATGATTATATGTTTTTACAGCACTGAGGATTAATTGTTAAATGTGGTTTATACAACAGTTATTCGTGGTACGTAATGTGTAAATGTATAAAAGAAAACATTTTAATAAAAAATGAAAAATTAAGAGGTAGGGGCTACTGTCAAATTTTGTAGAATTCTTTCTGGTGTTTGAAAACAAATGTCAGAATAAATTATTAAAATTCATTATGTTTAGGAATGTTAGCCTTTTAAAAATCTCTCTCTAAAATTTGCTGAGATTATGGTAGGTTATTTAGGCTCCAGCAGAGCACAGAACATGATATCAGAAATAAGGAATAGCATATAATACTATTGTTATTATAGCAGAACAGATTTTTATTTCTCCATTATCAGTGGTTGAAAATAAAATGGGGTGTAAAGACCTAAGCGAATTTGATAAGGACTAAATTGTTATGGCCAGGTGGATCCAATTTTCAAATGAATGACAAATAACACTGGTTGTTAACATTTAAATTTGCATAAACATTAGGGTGTAACAGGGCAGGGCTATTTGGGAGGCAGTTCCACATGCAGAACCAGGGAAGGTCCAGCCTTTCCTTATAAGTATAAATATTTATATGATTATTTATTTATATGATTATTTATATGATATTTATATTTAAAGGGAGAGGGGAAAGAGAGAGATAGAGAGACCATTTTGGATCTTTGTGACTCACCAGATTAGATCACTTTAAAATTGTCAAAGTGGCTCTTCTTCACATTTCTCATTTCACACACTTCTCATTATATTTCTTTTAAGTCTTCTCACGCATCTACATATACACACAAGGACCCCACCTTATGCTAGTGCCAGCTCTTTTCAGTGGTCTGGCTCTTAAACAAGTTGATGCAGTTGATGTTATCTGATAAGTGTCGTGTAGGCTCAGGCTGTGCTTCTGCTGAAGATTCAGCCCAGCATCAGTATATAAGTGTTCAGGCTGCACTGGCACATGACAAACGCTCTTTACACCCTCTAGTGGTCAAAGAACACACAAACGCACCTGATGCATCATCACACACAGCCTCTCTAATCAGAAGTGCAAGTGGGCCCCAGTAGTGATCACTGATCAAAAATTGTGAGAACTGACATTACTGACATTACCAGAGAGAAATCTTTGTAGGTGATGCGAAATGGGAACATGACAACAAAGAGAAAGATAGAACAAGAGAGGTAAAAGATGAGGACAGGTTTGTTCCTCCAAGATAGTAAAAGTCATGCGTATCAGCAGGGTTTGCCCTCAGCATCCCACTTGACCTAAAGGAAAATACTAAATTATAACATGAGATGTCAACACACCTCACAGATATTCGTCATTCATCATTTTTTTTATTTTATTTTTTTTACAAAAGTGCATTTTCTCAAATTACCTTTGCAACTATCTTGGCTCACTACACTAAATGAGCAAGTGGGTGACAGCTGCAAGGAAAAACTTATTTTTATATATATATAATAATAGTTTAAATACACAGATGCTAAATATACAATTAAAATAGAATCTATAAAAAATAAAATAAAATATAGACTTTAAAAAAGATAATATAATATGAAGAAAATTGTAACATTGAGAATATAAAATAGAAGATATGAAGACTGGAATTGGTAATGGATGAATAACTTGAGGCAGATCTTGTGCCAGATGTTTTTGTTTGTTTATTTGGTTTATTTAACGTTGCTATCAGTATCAGTGGCCATTTCAGCGACACACACAAGGTTATATCTATACACAAGGTTAAGTCAACAGTAGTCAATTATATATATAGTCATATATACCCTCAAGTCAATGCCAATTTAGCATAATCAATTAACCTAACATACATGTCTTTGGACTGTGTGAGTAAAAGAGTACCTGGAGTAAACCCACGTGGACAACATACAGACTACACACAGAAAGAACCCAGGCCACTCCACCCTGGGATTGAACCCAGGACCTTCTTGCTCTGAGGTGGAAGTTCTACCCATGAAGCCACCAAGCCACCTGGAAGGCCTCACAGATAAAACAGAATATACAGATACTGATGTTATGAAGGTAGTCTATTAACAGAACAAGTTTGTGCAAGTGTGCCAAGAGACTACAGAATAGCTAAAAAAGAAAGAACCAGAAGATTACACAGCCAAGAGGGATCACGTGACATCAGTAACCTACCACCCCAGCAACCAACAACCTGAGTGATCCCAGTCTACCATCTAAGCCTAACTGAAAGCCTGTGTAAATGAATGCATTTTAATCTAGATATGAAAATTTGGTGTGTGTCTGAATCCCGAACAAATGTAAGGAGGATATTCCATAGCTGTAGGGGGGCATATATGAGAATAGCTTTCCCCCTGCTGTGTAAAATACGACACCTTGTAAACGAAGTAGACAAGTTGGATTGCAGGAGTTCACTCAGGCACTGTCAGATCAGGTCATGTAGAGCTTTACATGTTTCAAGAAGTAATTTATAATTAGTGCTCACTCTACCTGTTAACTAGTGTAGTGGTGACAGAACGGGACTGATATAATACAATTTTCTAGTTCTGTTTGGCAGTCCACCATCTGCATTTTGAACTAAGTGGAGTTTGTGTATAGATATACTAAAGCATCCATTCAGTCAAACACTATAGTAATCCAACCTTGAGGTTATAAATGCATAAACCAGTTTCTCAGCATCTATAAAGGAGTGTATATTTCTAAGTTAAGCAATATTACATGGAAGAAGGCAATTCTAGTAATGTAGCTAATGTTAAATCAAGTCCAATTTACTTATATAATGTTTTTTTTTACAATGGAGAATTGTTTGGAACAATTATGGAACAATGAATTCTGAACTATATCAGAGAACTCTAAAGGAATGGCCAAGTCAAAGTCCTGACCTTAATCTAATCAAAATGTTGTGGAAGGACCTTAAGTGAGCAGTTAATGTGAAGAAACCCTCCCACATCCCAGAGATGAAGCTGTTCTGTATGGAGGAATGGGCTAAAATTCCTCCAAGCTGGTGTGCAAAACTGATCAACAGTAACAGGAAACTTTTAGTTGCAATTATTGCTGCAAAGGGGGGTCACACCAGATACTGAAAGAAAAGGTTCACATACTTTTGCCACTCACTAATATGTAATAATGGATCATTTTCCTCAATAAATAAATGACCAAATATAATATTTTGTCTCATTTGTTTAACTAGGTTCTTTTTATCTACTTTTAGGACTTGTGTAAAAATCTTATGATGTTTTAGATCATGTTTATGCAGAAATATAGAAAAAAGGGTTCACAAACTTTCAAGCACCACAATAAAATTATAAGCAATGGCTCTATAATACTAGGTATCAATTCTTTGAGTAAACATGTAGGAATTGGCTCTTATAAACATGATGGTCACTTAGACGAGCTGATTAGTATTGACAGTTCAGTATTAGTAATTGGGATAAAAGATTTTAGAATGTCATAAAATCATTACTCTTAAAATTAGATGGAACGTAAGAGTCACTTTCTGTGATGTTTTTAGTTAATCTGCAGATTATATCAAATAGAAATTTAGTATTATTCTTATTTTCCTCTATGAGTGAGGAAAAATAGACAGTTTTATCAAGGGCATGTTTATACTCTGCCATGCTATTCCTCCAAGTAATCTTAAATATCTCCAATTTACTATGTCACCACTTACATTCTAAACTCTGAGCTATTTGCTTTAAGGTATAGGTATGATCATATGCCATGGTGCTAGCTTCTTTTCTGATGCATTTGACTCTAGCAGGAACAACTATATCCAGTGTTGAGTGAAACACACATTCAAATTTTTTGGTTACCCGCTCAAGCTGATCAGGCTCCGTAGGTCTGGTAGGTAATCAATAAATACAGTTGGAGTAGCAGATAGTCTGCCTAGTGTGACAACAAGGCAGCAGGCAGATTTTATTTGTTACATATAGCTCAAAAACTAAAAGATAGTGATCAGAAATTAAATCACTTTGCGGGAAAACATTAAGGTTATCTTTATCCACACCAAATGATAATATTAAATCTAAAGTAAAATTACACGACTGGTTCTTGGATAGTGAGGATCTGGCAACCCAGACTCATTCGCATTGACTCCACGCTGTTTGTAGCTGTTAGCAGTTTATTACGTTTTAATTCCCGATCACATTTGTATCGTATATACAGTACTTTTTTACAACATCTTAATTCTTTCCTTCTATTATCGGCGGATTATATTTTTTGCTGCTAATCGTTATTAAGTAACTTTACAGGTATACCAGCATTTGTTCGCAGTAAATAGCTTTAGCTAATTACCAGAGTCGCGTCAGCTTCAGCTTCATCTTCATCTTTTGCTGAAGTGTGTTTTTCTAACTTTTTACAGCCTTTTTCCGCCTTCTTTTTTTCTGAGACTTAGTTTTTTGTGACGTTTTGTATCAACTTTTCATCAACTCTTTAATCAAGAATTGCATTGGACAATCGGCTGCACCATATCTTCAATCGGCGCCCACAACACCACTTGAAGCTAAGTACCTGTAATTTATTATTTAATTAATTGTATTAACATGGCTTCTGCTGTGCTTGTTCCCTGTGCTGAGTGTGGCACGTTCAGCTATTCTTCCTCCGTCATTAGTTTAAATTTCATTTGTGATAGGTGTAGGCTTGTACCTAGTCTGATGGAGAAGAATGTAGTTTTAGAAGGGCGCATCCAAACATTAGAGAAGGCTAGCTCAGCTTCTAGCTTAGCAGATATGGATGCCACAGGTGTAGTTAGTGCCCCCACTCCGGCAGTGCCCTAGTAGCAGGGCAAGTGGGTGACAGTTCTGCAATGTAGTCGTAAGGCTAGCCCACCAGAGCACCACTCTTTACCTGTTCACGTGTCCAACAGGTTTACCCTCCTCAGTGATGCACCCACTGAGCAGCTTGTTGAAAGAGCTCTGGTCATAGGTGACTCTATTTTACGACATGTGAAACTAGCTACCCCTTTAGGAACACCAGCAGCTAGAGTTACATGTATCCTGGGAGCCAGAGTGCTGGACATTGTAACGAGTCTTAGTGTCTTAGTAGCCGTATATTCTCTAGGATTGTCGTTCATGTAGAGACTAATGATATATGCCTTCACCAGTCAGAGGTAACTAAGGCTAATTTTGTAGAGGTGGTTAGAGTTACAATGGCAATGTCCAATGCAGTAGTGTGCTCTGGCCCCATCCCAATGCGGTGAGGTGACCAAGCCTACAGCAGGTTATGGTCGCTGATCTGCTGGCTGTCCAAGTGGTGCTCTGAAAACATTGTGTGGCTTTATAGACAAATGGACAATTGGGCACTTTGAAGGTAAGCCTGGTCTTTTAGGATGGGACGGTGTCCATCCCACTTGGGGGGGGGTGCTGATCTCATCTCCTGCAACATTGCCCATAGTCTCATGGCAGGAATAGTTAGAGGCTGACTATCCAGAGCGGGGGTCAGGCAGCAGACAGTCAGGCTTAACCAACTGTCTGCTGGTAGCCATGCACCTTCACCCAGAACTCACATTATTGAAATTGTGTCTGTTACCTGCATCTGTCCTAAACGTAAACACTCTCAAAAATCTGTTTTAATAACCTCATTAGTAAAAAACACAGATAGCTCCCATAGAAATAACAACCTTAGACTAAAGCTAGGATTATTTAACATTAGATCACTTACAAACAAAGCAGTGATTGTAAATGAAATGATCACTGATAAACGCTTACACGCTCTGTCTCACTGAAACTTGGATTAGACCGGATGAATATTTGGCCTTAAATGAAGCCTCCCCTCCTGGATACTGTCATGTTCATCGCCCTTGTTTTAATGGTCAGCGGGGAGGCGTAGCCACAATTTTTGACAAAGAGCTAGCTGTTACAACTAAATCCAATTACAAGACTAATTCATTTGAAATACTGATTCTTAATGTGACTGATCCATCGTTATGGAAGTCAAAATCGCACTCTTCACTATTTACCGCTCTCCAGGTCCCTATTCAAAATTTCTTCAGGAATTTGTTAACTTTCTTTCCTGCTTAGTATGTTCAACAAATAAGGGTTTAATTGTAGTTTATTTTAATATTCACTTTGACAATGAGCAGGATCCAGTTACAACAGCTTTTGAGTCCATTTTAAAATCCTTGCGTATCACTCAGAATGTGATGGGACCAACCCACCGCTGTTTCTATTCTAACATTTAGTATTAATACAGATAACCTTGATGTTTTCCCACAAAGTGATTTAATTTCAGATCACTGTCCTTTAGTGTTTGAGCTATCTCTAATAAATAAAATCCTTCTGCCTCGTTATCACACCAAGCTCACTATTACATCAGCCACTACAACTGCGTTTATTAAAAACCTACCACAAAATTTTATACACCTATGGAGCCCAATCATATTGAGTGTGTAAATGACCAATTAGAAAGTGTGTTTCGCTCAACCCTGGATATTATTGCTCCTGCTAGGGTCAAACGGATTCGGGAAAAAAGGCTAGCACCATGGTATGATTACCACACCCGTACTTTAAAGCAAATACACGGCGCCTAGAGTGCAAGTGGCGACATAGTAAATCAGAGGTATTTAAGATTGCTTGAAGGGATAGCATGGCAGAGTATAAGCATGCCCTCACTAAAGCTAAAGCTGCATATTTTTCCACAATCATAGAGAAAAATAAGAATAATCTTTGATTTTTTTTAAATACAGTCCAGAAAGTGATTCTCACGTTCTGTGTAATTTTACCAGTGATGATTTCATGACTTTCTTTAATGATAAGATAGAAAACATTAGACATAAAACTTGAATCTCATCACATCACCAAACTATTCAGCAACCTGCCAGATGCAGCATTAGTGAAGATATCTCTTTAATTAGCTATAAATCAAGACTAGAATCTTTTACCCCAATTATTAACACTGAACTATCCGCACTGATCAGCTTGTCTCATCAACGTTTTTATTATATCCAATTCCTACATGTTTACTCAAAGCAGTAATATCTAGTATTATAGTGCTACTCTTAAATATATTGTGCTACTGTTAAATATAGTGCTACTGTTAAATTCATCCCTTACCTTTGGTTATGTGCCTAAATCCTTTAAGTGTGCTGTTATTAAACCACTGATTAAAAAAGCCAATCTTGACCCTTGTGTGATATCTAATTATAGACCAATTTCAAATCTACAGATTCTCTCCAAAATCTTAGAAAAAGCTGTCTATCAGCAGCTCTGCAGTTACCTCTAAAGGAATGATATTTACGAAACATTTCAGTCTGACTTCAGGCCCTATCATAGTACTGAAACAGCATTAATTAGAGTACTAAATGATTTATTAATGTCCTCAGATAATGGATGTGTTTCTTTTCTTGTTCTGTCAGATTTAAGTGCAGAATTTGACACTATAGATCTTGATGTTTTACTTAATAGACTAGAAAATACTGTAGGTATTTACTTACCTCAGATAAAACTTTTTTTTTTTTTTGGACCCAAGGCTGTGAGAGACATGTTGGCTATATCTATCCTAAATCCAGATGGCTGTTCAGTTTTGCCCAATCTGTCTGTAAAAAAACTTAGGTGTCATATTTGATTCAAATCACTACTTTGATGCACACACTAGCAACATCACTCGAATTGCTTTCTTTCAAATACATAACATTGCTAAACTTAGAAATATCCTCTCTTTTAATGATGCAGAAAAACTGGTTCATGCTGGCATGAAAAACTGGCATAACCTTAACGCTGGATTACTGTAACACTTTACTTACTGGATGCATTTACATTTACATTGCATTTAGCAGACGCCCTTATCCAGAGTGACTTACAATTGGTACAATCTTACAATCCAAGCAATTGGGGGTTAAGTGGCAGCTTGGCAGAGGTGGTCCAGAGACCAGTACCTTAACCATTAGGCTACCACAGTCCTATGCTCTAGTAAATCTATAAATAAACTTCAGTTAGTTCAGAATGTAGTGCTAACTCGAACTCGAAAATTTGATCATATCACTCCTGTTCTATAATCACTACACTGGTTACAAGTAAAATTTAGCATTGATTACAAAATACTTCTTAGAATAAAGCTCTAGATGGTCTGGCCCCACATCATCTGAGTGAGCTCTTCGAGTCTTACAATTCAACATGTCTACTTTGTTCGCAGGGTACAGGAATTCTTTTAGTTCCTAGAATTTAAAAAGGTCACAGCATGTTGAAAGGCTTTCTCATACTTGGCCCCCCAGCTATGGAATACACTTCCCACTTTAGTTCGAGATTCAGACACACTCCAAATTTTTAAGTCTAGGCTAAAGACAAACAGGCTTTTGACTAGATTTAGACTGGGATGCATGGCTTGGGTTACTGGGGCTGGAGTCTGGAGTCATGTCTGGCCTGCCTGCCTTGTCATGCCTTGGCCTTTGACTGGGAGTGTCTTGTGGGTGGTCTGGCTGAAATGGGCTTCGGTCCTTGTGATCTTGACTTGTGCATCCCTGCCTTAAACTAAGGGTAAAGCTGGGGGTTCAGAGTCAAAGAGTCTTATGGTGATCAGAGACGTTGGGTTGCTGTCTTCTGCCTCCCGTGGGGTTGCTGATGTCTCTTGTGATCCCTCTTGGCTGTGTTACCTTCTGGTTCTCCTCTTTCTAGCTATGCTGCTATAGCTAATGCTGCCGGGGTGCTACATGTGGCATCAGTGAATCAATAACTAATTACATTTCCTATTTTCTGTCCGAGCTGTGTTCCTGTGCTGGTTCTGGTCCCACATATGATGTTCATCTGCTTTAGCTTCACTCAGGCTATTTCTTTCATCGGCTCTGGTCCCACCATGCCCTGGCCGCACCGCGGGGCCGTGGCTCTCTCCCTCCTCTGGTTGGCTGGGGACAAAGTGCTGCCGAGGACTTTCCTGCTTAGACTCAGGATCCTAGAGTGACTCTGTGTATCGGATTACTTAATACTGATTTGCATATTTTACATTTTATTTGAACTATAACTCCAAGACTTATTAGTTTAGATAAATTAGTTTCATTCTTAATTTACCATCTAACCACCAAAGGAGGTTGGGTCCCTTTTTGAGTCTTGGTCCTCCCAAGGTTTCTTCCTCATAATGCTTAGGGAGTTTTTACTTGCCACTGCCACCCTAGGCTTGCTCAATTTGGGATTGGACATAGATATTAGAAGATAATCTAAAATCGTAAAGTTGCTTTGAGACAATGCTCCAATGTAAAAAGTGCTATATAAATAAATCTGACTTGACTTGACTTAAAATATGATTACAACAATGGATCAGTCCCATCACATTCTAAGTGATACTCATGGATTCAAAAATGAACTCAAGTGAATATTAAAATTTCCTACAATTAAAGCCTTATCTGTTCAAAGTACTAAGCAGGAAAGAAAGTTAGCAAATTCCTGAAGAAATTCTGAATAAGGACCTGGAGGGCGGTAAATGATTTTGACTTGCATAAAAATGGCTCAGTCACATTAAGAATCAGTATTTCAAACGAATTAGCTTTGTAATGGGATTTAGCAGTAACACCTAGATCTTTGTCAAAAATTGTGGCTACGCCTCCCCGCCGACCATTAGAACGAGGCCATTAAGCATGACTGTATGCAGGAGGCTAATTTCATTCAGTCTAATCCAAGTTTCAATAAGGCGTGTTTATCTTCAATAAGTGTTTATCTGTGGTAATTTCATTTACGATCACTGCTTTGCTTGTAATTGATTTAACTTTAATTAATCCTAGCTTTAGTTCAAGGTTGTTATTTCTATGTTATTTCTCTGTGTTTATACTAATGAGATTATTAAAACAGACTTTTTGAGTGCATTTACATTTAGGATAGATGTGGGTAAACAGACACAGTTTCAATAATGTTCTGGGTCCTGGGTGACCGTGTATTTCACCCAGCAAACAGTTAAGCCTGACTGTCTGCTGCCTGACCCCAGCTCTAGATAGTCAACTCCTATGGAAAATGTTGCAGGAGATGACAGTAGCCCCCTCCCGAGTGGGATGGACACCATTCTCTTCTAAAAAGCCAGGCTAAGGTTGTCCAATTATCTATAAAGCCCATGTTGTTTTCAGAGCACCACTTGGACAGCCAAGTGACCATAACCTGCTGTAGGCTTGCTGTAACCTCACCTCGCCTCATTGAGTTGGAGACAGAGCACACTACTGCATTAGATATTGCCTTCGCAACTGTAACCACCTATACAAAATTAGCTTTAGTCACCTCTGACTGACGAAGGCATATATCATTAGCCAAAGATATATGTAACCCTAGCTGCTAGTGTCTCTAAAGATGTAGTTAATTTCACATGTCGTTAAATAGAGTCTATGTCCAGAGCTCTTTCAACAGTGGGTGTTTCACTGAGGAGGGCAAACCTTTTTGACACAAAAAACAGGTAAAAGAGTGGGCTAGCCTTATGAATATGTTGCCAAACAGTCTCCCACTTGCCCTGCTTCGAGGGAAACATCTGTGACATCCAGATTGCTAAGCTACAAGCTGAACTAGCCTGCTATAATGTCTGGAAGCGTGCCTGTAAAACTACAATCTTCTCCATCAGACTAGCAACAAACCTATATCTATTGCAAATAAAATGTATACTAATGACGGAGGAAAAATAGAAAAACATGCCACACATGGCACAGGGAACAAGCGCAGCAGAAGCTAACTTAAAACAGTGAATTAATGAAAAGTACTTAGCTTTGAGGTGTCCTGAGTGAAGATAAGGTTCAGCCGGTGCATTACACTTCTTTCTGGTACACTGCAGTCGGTAGTCCAATTCACTTCTTGATTAAAGCGTCTATGGAAAGTCAATAGAAAGTCCCAAAAAATATATATATAATACAGAAAAAGATGACACCGAGCTGAAGGGACTCTGTCTGTAAACCCGTACCCCGTCTAAACAACAATTAGCGACAGAAAATAGAGTCCACTGCTAATAAAAAGAAAGCGATTAAGAGATTATAAAAGTATCGTAAAAATAATAACATTTAGATCAGGAACATTTAAAAAATAAAAACTACTTATAGCAATAAATATTGTGCACACTATGCAGGCTTGGGTCCAACTAACAATCCCTCAGGTTTTTATCTATATAGGTGTCAACTAAAAGAAAATTCAATTACACCTAATATTTTATATACAATCCTCAGTTTTACTGATTGTAAGAATGTCAGTTGGTTTGGCTGATATATGTTTATCAACTGTTTATCATCTGCAAGGAGTGGTAACTAATATCCTGTTTACAAATAATTGAGTTTAGTGGCTGCATGTACAGTAAAATTAATAGTGGGCCCAGTACAGACCACTGTGATACACTGTACTTCACTTCTTTTTTACCTTGGAGCATAGACTATTTACATAACAGTCAGTCAAGTAAGAGATAAACCAAGAAAGTGCCAGTCCATTAACATCTACTGTATTTTCTGTCTGATTCTATTATGGTTCACCATGAAAAAAAACAGCCGAACTGTGAAAACAAAAGTAAAAAGGGTTTTAGGACCCAATTGCAGTTAGCTCCAAATGGAAGGGATGACTCAAAAATAAATAAATAAAAAGAAACGAAATAAACAGAAATGAAAAGAATCCGGCTGGGGATCGAACCCTGGCGCAGCTCCACTAACCCGAACGGAGGCTTGTCAAGGTGAAGCGAAATCACGCTTATATAATTGCATATATAATGGATAGTCTGTGAAAGGTCTTTCTCTTTTATCCATATGATATGTTGTTGTGACTAACTTGGCCTTGGTCTAACTTGGTCTTGTTCTGTCATCACATCATGTAACCTCCCCTCCAGTATATAGTTGTGTTGTCTTAAACCCTTGTCTTTATAGTCAGAGGGAAGACTAGCCACAATTTTGGACAAAGACTTAGGTGTTACTGCTAAGTCTTATTAGAATTTAGCAGTAACACCTAAACGGATATTAACATGCAAATGGCAAACATATGAAATTGGATATATTTCAGAATTCTAGCAGGAATAGCATGGCAGAGTATAAACATTCCCTTACTAAAGCTAAAGCTGTCTATTTATCCTGAGTAATAGAGAAAAATAAGCATAATTCTATCATTATTTTTAATACAGTCTCCGGACTAAATAGAAACATTATAGAAATTGGTTCTGAAGTTCCACTTGATTGCAACATTAATTATTTCCTGAATTTCTGTAATGAGAAGATAGATTTTATTGTTTGTTTGTTTATGTAATTTATTTAACATCAATGGCCATTCAACAACAGACGATTACATCAACACTCAAGGTTATATCGAAGCTAGTCATATATATATATATATATATATATATATATATATATATATATGCTTGGATCAGAGCCAGTTTAGCGCAATAAATTGACCTAAAGCATGTATTTGGACTGTGGGAGCAAACGAGAGCACCTGGAGTAAACCCACGCAGACATTGGGAGGACATGCAGACTTCACACAGAAAGGGCCCAGACCGCTCCACCTGAGAACAAACCCAGGACCTTCTTGCTGTTGGGTGACCCACCGAGCCACCCAGTAATAAGATATTCAGCAAAAAGTCCATGCCCATTACAGCACCCAGCTATTCAGCAACCAGATGTAGCACTATTGTGAACGTTTGTTTAATAAGCTGTAAATCAAGACTAGAATATTTTATTCCAGTAACTAATACCGAACTGCCTTCACTGATCAACTCATGTCAGTCGTCATTTGTGTTTACTAAATCCAATTACATGCTTACTTAAATAAATAATACCTAAATTATAGAGCCACTGCTTATTACTTTAAATTCAGCCCTTAGCTTTGGCTATTTTCCGAAAGTCTTTAAGTGCAGAGTCATTACACCTTTGATTAAGAAAAATAAGAAAACTTGTTCAAAACAAACATGTTCTGTTAATAGACTCTGTGTTTATAATGACGGAGTTTTATTGATGTCTTTGTTGATTTTTATTTTCCTTTTTCTAAACTTTATATTGTATTTATTACTAAATAGTTTAACATATTACAATGGGTAGAAATTTGGCCATGTTTATGCATATTCATAGACTTCGTGGAGGTACAAACCTGCCTTGTTCAGAGAACACTAATAAAGCTTAGAACTGGCAAAAAGCAGACTTAGGCCAATTAGTTTTGTTAATCAGGGACTTTTGATGCTGTTATGGTTTGCTCGTGATAATAGAAATGTTGTTGACGGATACAATGAGTTCAGCAAGGTAGCTTGCTAGAATATAACATTTTTAAGTTGGTACTTTTCTCTAAACTGGGTTTTACAAATGTTAATGTCTAATTTAGTTAATTAGTGTCTTGGACATTATGTCCAATCATTTGTAGTTTGATTAGTGAGCAAATAGTTTTAAAGGTCTCAATAAGATTCTGGACTTATTGAAAATGTTTGAGATCCAATGTTTTTGTTAACATCTGTATTACATTTTTGTTGTATCTCTATTTGCCTCCTGTTTTGTTAATGAACAAAAACTGACTGTTATGTTTTTGATTGTTTTTACCAAAATTTGTTTTTCACCCCAGAGTTCGTGAGTGTTGGAGTCAGAAGGATGTTTTTCAACCTTAGGAGTGTTCTGTTATTGCTATCTGATTTAAAGTGCTCAGCAAGATTTTGGGAATAACCCAAACTAAAATTTGTATCAAGGTTTGCATTTAAAGTCCTTGTATGTGGAAATGTCATGAACTACAGTAACTTGTACAGAGGTTACATTTTTAGAGGGAATAAATATTAATCAATCAATTATGTTTAACATTATATCACACAAACAGGTGTATAGGTGAGTGAAATCTTGGGTGCTCATATCTTCATAGTCTAGAATAAACTTAACACACACGTGGTAAAGCATGATGAGTCTGACTCATAGGAGTCTGTACATATATAAATAATAAAGGCTGTCCATGTTTAACAATATCATATATTAACTATAAAAGATATATAAAATAAACGGCTAAGGATTTGAAGAAAACTTAAATGACTGAGGCCTTACACTATGATTAAAATTTGGGTAGTCTGAAGAAAAATCTAGAAAAATCTAGAAAGGGGGAGGAGATTTTCTAAAAGTTGGAAAACAATTGTGACATAAGCCTGAACATGACTTAAAGAGACATATATAAGAGCTGGGGTGCTGATGGTTGTTGACATTTTTTCACATTTTTATGGTGTGTATTTGTCCTTATTGCCTGTACCCATGGGTTGATGCAATAAACTTGCTGTCTGCTGTTCCACTGAAATTTCGATTCAACTTGAGATATTTTTGATTAAGTGGTCAGGTATTATGTCCAAAAAAACACCACAATAACATCACTAACTACATATTCTGTTTTCTCAATGTGCTGTTTTTTGGTACCAGTTCTTCCAGTACCAGTTCTGACTCCACTCAAGTTCTCACTCACTGTTCTTCCATCATCAGTTCCAGTCCTCAGTCCTCATACTCGGACCACATCAGAGGGCAATACCACCACCTCCCCTCCTTCGGTTGACTGAGCATGCCATCCCACCAAAACTCTGAGAACAGGAGAACCTGCAGTGTTTACTGGACAAAATAATGCAGATAATCATATTCATTATTTTATTATGTTTAATATTTTATTTATTACACAGTATATACACTATTGTCTTATATTGTATAGTTTTATTTTTCACTCTTTTTGAGTGAAAGTATCTTGAATATGTTATTTGAATTCTATTTAACATGTGTAAATTGTATTTTGACAAACTCAGTGCACCTCAGAGCAGACAAAGCTTTGCACATCCTGCAGACCCCAGGTTGGGAACCATGAATTTAAACTTATTATTACTATAAACTTATTATCTAACTTAGTTGAATTCTTACATATAACATCTAGGCTGCCCACGGAAGTTGTGTCACTTTCTGAGCCTTGGCCCTCTCAAGGTTTTTTCCTTATAACTGTTAGGTAGTTTTTAATTGCCATTGTCACCCTAGGCTTGCTCATTTAGGGTGGTTGGTGTAGATTGTTGTAAGCTACTTTGAGACAATGTGCCACTGTAAGAAGTGCTATATAAAATTTGATTTGACTTGACAATTTGCCACTGAAGCTCTGAAATCATAATTTTACAAAAATTATATGTCCAGGTCATGGTTAATAGACACGCTTGGTAAATCTTTGTTAAAACTTCTAATTGTGAAGAAAAAATATTTTGTAGTTAAGCAGATGAAAATATATAACAGATATTACCTTTAAATAAATTAGGTGCATTTATTTAAAGAAAGTAAAAAAAGAAAACCTTTAAAACAATAATTGCTTTCAACAAAACATGTCACAATTATTAGCACCCGTACATTCTTTTGAAGAAAATACAAGTTAAACATTGACCTTCTATTTTACCTGAACCAGAAGCAAGCAAAACACCACAAAGGCAGTAACCCCAGGCTAGGACTGGACATGGGTCACATTTCCATGTTATTTATTCATGTATTTATTTATTTAACATTGTGTCAGCATCATTGGCTATATCCATGCATGAGCACAGTTACTGCACTCATAAAACACACTCACAATCCAACAATATAGAAAGACCAGTTAACCTCCTGAGGAGGAAACTGGAGCACCCAGAGAAAACCCATGTGGACATGGGGAGAACATGCAAACTCCACATAGGCGGAGTCTGTGGTCGGGATTGAAGCGGAGATCTCTGTGAGGCTACAGCACAAAACAACTGTGCCAGCATGCCACCTCACATTTCCATGTATTATTTTGTCAAAATATAGTAATATTTCAGCATATCATGGTATCGTTTTAAATACTTTAAATTTTTATTATGAGCATATTATGAGCATTTTATTATGAGCAAATTATGAGCATATTTAAAGTGCTCTTCGGGCTTTTTCATTCCCTCACATGCCCCTGATCAAGCTCTCCTGCTGATCCCATTTGCTGGTATATTGATTCCTCTCATTTGTCGTTTGTAGCACTCAGAGTGAGGCTATGTGTAAAGCATTTAAATAGTTACTTTAATGGAGAGGGTGAGGACAACCCAAACTCATACACAGAAAGGCATTCATAAGAGGTCTCTCAGAATTGGACACACAGGCAGAAGCTTCTCTACGAAAATTTGTGACAAAAATGATAATCACAAATGGCCATAAGTTTCTGGTGTCATGCATTTATATACAATACAATTATTTAACAATCCTATAAACCCTGGACATTCTAAAATAAAAGTTATTTAGCACACAGATTTCAAAACATTGTAGTTATAACAGTTTTATGTAAGCTAGCCTTTCATTGAGACTGTCCAAGTAATATTAGATAGACCACTGTGTGCTATTGTGTTTTGTTTCAAAATAGCAATTCTGTATAATTGCTATTAAAAGAGTATAATGCAACCAATTAGCCTTTGAATTATACAGTATTTAACTAAGTAACTACCATCTGCATTTCTTATATTTTTACGTAATGGGTGTTTTAAGTATTTATCTAAGTAATTTATCTGCATTTTTCATTTTTTTATATGTGCACACACATACAGTATTGTGCAAAAGTCTTACGCCACCATTAGATTTGTTGTTTTAGCAATGGTATAATGACCATATATTACACAAAGTCGATGACTGAACCTAAACATTTCAAACTTGGATTTGTCACTCCATAATTCTCTTTTCATTTCAATCTTTGTGAGCTGTGATCTTAGTCTTTTCACTCCGTTTCCTTCAGAAAAGGCTGCTACCCTTCCAAAAAGACCATTCCTGATCAAGCTTCTTCAGACTGTAGAAGGGACAACTTGGCGTGCTGATGAAGCTGCAAGATGCTGCTATGCTCAAGTATGAGGGAGGACACACTGAATACACGCATTGACAAAAAAATAACGCACCCAGAAATGTCAGATTGCTGTAAAACATGTAGCTATGTCTCAAGAAAAAATGTACAATGGGGCAAAAAAGTATTTAGTCAGCCACTGATTGTGCAAGTTCTCCTACTTAGAAAGATGAGAGAGGTCTGTAATTTTCATCATATGTACACTTCAATTATCAGAGACAAAATGAGAAAGAAAATTCCAGGAAATCACATTGTAGGATTTTTAAAGAATTTAATTGTAAATTATTTTGGAAAATAAGTATTTGGTCAATAAATTTGGTTCAACTCAATACTTTGTAACATAACCTTTGTTGGCAATGACAAAGGTCAAACGTTTCCTGCAAGTCTTCACCAGGTTTGCACACACTGTAGCTGGTATTTTGGCCCATTCCTCCATGCAGATCTCCTCTAGAGCAGTAATGTTTGGGGCAACATGGACTTTCAACTCCCTCCACAAATTTTCTATGGGGTTGAGGTCTGGAGACTGGCTAGGCCACTCCAGGACCTTGAAATGCTTTTTACTGAGCCACTCTTTTGTTGCCCGAGCAGTGTGTTTGGGATCATTGTCTTGCTGGAAGACCCAGCCACGTTCCATTTTTAATGCTCTCACTGATGTTTCCACCCCCATGCTTCACAGTAGGTATGGTGTTCTTGGGGTGCAACTCAGCATTCTTCTTCCTCCAAACGCAGCGAGTTGAGCTTTTACCAAAAAGTTCTATTTTGGTTTCATCTGACCACATGATATTCTCCCAATCCTCTTCTGGATCATCCATATGCTCTCTGGCAAACTTCAGACGTTCCTGGACATGTACTGGCTTAAGCAAAGGGGCACACTTGGCACTGCAGGATCTGAGTCCCTCTCGGTATAGTGTGTTACTGATGGTAGCCTTTGTTACTTTGGTCCCAGCTCTCTGCAGGTCATTCATCAGGTCCCTCCGTGTGCAGGTCTCAGCCTGGTGCAGGTCTACAATTTTCTTCCTGGTGTTGTTCGACAGCTCTTTGGTCTTTGGTCTTTTTGAGTTGAGTCTGACTGTTTGAGGCTGTGGACAGGTGTCTTTTATACAGATAACGAGGTCAAACAGGTGCCATTAATATAGGTAAAGAGTGGAGGACAGAAGAGCTTCTTAAAGAAGAAGTTACAGGTCTGTGAGAGCCAGAAATCTTGCTTTTTTGTGGGTGACCAAATACTTATTTTCCACCATGATTTACAATTAAATTCTTTAACAATGCTACAATGGTGATTTTTTGTTTCTCTTTTTGTCTCTCATAGTTGAAGTGTACCTATGATGAAAATTACAGACCTCTCTCGTTTTTCTAAGTAGGAGAGCTTGCACAATCAGTGGTTGACTAAATAGTTTTTCGCCCCACTGTAAATAATTACAGGTGTGGTCTGATTAGAGACTAGGTCTTGCCACACGAGGGCATAGAAGCGCACAGGTTCTGTTTATGATTCAACGATGGTCGAGTATAGAGGCCTCATGGTGAGCACTTCAAATCTGCCTTTGGTGTGGAACACCACACTGCCCCGGACATTGGTGTGATGATCTGTCACCCCTAGTAGTGATACAGCAGATGCTAACAGCTCAGCCATATGTGCAGGACATCCTACAGCCAAATATGTGATTGATATGGGATTTTCATTCACAGCCAACTCTAGGGTTTACAGAGAACGGTCTGAAAAAAGAGAAAATATCTAGTGAGGGGCAGTTCTTCGGGACAAAATGCCAGAGATCATAGAAGAATGACCAGACTGGTCCAAGCTGATAGAAATAACCACTCATTACAACAAAGGTATGAAGAAGAGCATCTCTGAATGCACAAACCTTGAAGCACATGGGCTACAGGAGCAGAAGACCACGCCGGTGCCAGTCCTGACAGCTAAAACAGCTAACTGAGGCTACAACTTGCACAGGCCACCAAAAATTGGATCATAGAAGACTGGAAAATATTGCCTGGTCTGATGACTCTAAATTTCTGCTATAATACTAGTACTGTATGATCAGATTTTATGGTCAGAATTTTGGCATAAACAACAGGAAAGCATGTATCCATCCTGCTTTGTATCATCGGTTCAGGCTGATGGTGGTGATTTAAAGGTGTGAGGAATATTTTATTGGCACACTTCATGCTCGTTAATACCAGTTGAGCATCATTTCAATGCCACGGCCAACCTGAGTATTGTTACTGACTATTTATGACCAGAGTTTACCATCTTCTATGTGCCATGTCAAAAAACTTAGATCGTCTGAAACTGGTTTCTTGAACATGGCAGTGAGTTCACATTTCTCAAATGGCCTTCACAGGCATCAGATCTCAATCCAGTAGAGCACATTTGGGATAAGGTGGAGCAGAAGATTTGCATCATGGATGTGCAACTGACAAATCTGCAGCAGCTGCATGGTGCAATCTTGTCAATACGGATGAAAAATCTCTGATGAATGTTTCCAGCATCTTGTTGAATCTATGCCATGAAAAGTTAAAGCAGTTATGAATACAAAAAGGGTCCAACCCGGTACTTGGCAAGGTACACCTAATGAAGTGGCTAGTGTGAGTATATATGTAGATATATTTCTCTGGAAGTGGAAGTTGATTACAGTATTATGCATGAACACTGATTACATAATCAATCCTATAAAATACAATAATACAATATAAGTATCTTTAAATTTAGGTACAGAACTGTTAATACTACTGTGTATAATTGTAATATAATTCAGTTTTGTATAACTGAGTTTTTACATCTACCCTCTTTTGACCGGAGGTGCACTGAAGATGTAGTTAGTACATCATAAGCTAGACAGGGGTTGCTATTGTAGTGCTGGAATATAAAGAAGTTGGATTGTGAGAAAAATATTACAGACGTCAATATAGGAAAATAAATAGAAATGTTAATTTTCCTTGACACCTCTGAGGATAAAGTGGTTTCCAAAGATGAAGACACAAATGAGCATTGAATTGCAGTGAAATTTGAAACCAATTTTGCCCCTGAATAACTTGTAACTGTAATAATCTAATTTTATTTATACACAAGTGGGCATAAATAAAGAGGCTACTTTTTCCTAAAAGTGCCTTTCTTGTCTCAATTGCAGTCCTCATTGATCACATGCCTTTAGTAATACCTGTAGTCATGGTAATGCAATGTCATGCAATCTCTTTTCATATATAACTTATTGAGATAAAAATCCCTGTATTCAAATGTCATTATCATTAAATAATTACTGTAGCTAAAATATTAAAACCCACAAACACTGTAGTTCAAACAACACCAAGAGTAAATGCACTGGCATAAAGGCAGTGATTCACATACAAGAAGCTAATGTTTTGGTTCCAATTATTTATTTCAGTGCTAAAAAAATGCTCTGGTGGGAATTAAACAGTAATGCATAAAGGTAATTTTTTTACTGATAAGGTAATAGCCAAATGTGAAAAAAATAATTACATACCATTACCCTACAGTATTTGACATTTAGCACATGATTTTATTAACCTAAGGTTACTAAGGTGGATGTAACTCTTTTGGAGACTCACAGAAAAAAAATGTAATTTCAGGGTCCGTATAACTGTATGAGTGATGATCTCTCACTCCTTTTCCAACACACATATACTCACAGGTACACACTTGTAAGATATGAGGTCCTGAATCATGATATTATTGATTTATTAGCAATAGATTGTGTTATAAATCTATATAATACAACTTGCTTGCTTTCTGTTCTGGGAGCTAAGAGGGCAAAGTCAGGGTGCAGCCTGACCAGGACACATGCTCATCAAGATATTAGTTCATGATAGACTGATAGTTAAAATGGTGATAGTAGTATGGAATCATTATATTCGGGGGAAAATGGGACTTGGGCCTTTTAAGAAGGGTGTAAAAAGCTGTATTGGTAGAGTTTTTGGCGGTGAGATTTTCGAAGGTAAGTATTTCGGTAAGCCAATATGAGCAGTTTAAGCAGGGGGCCAAAATAATTGTATTTTTTGGCACACTGTTTAGCTGAGTAGGAACTCAGTCATGCGGCCTAATCACAGCACTGTTCGCTTCCAGACACCAAAGACGGTCAATTTAGTCTTTTCTTCAGGCAACTGCATCAACCATTCAATGATTATTGTATTTGTTTATTTACTTACACACAAACTCCTTAGTTTTTAGGGTGGCATGGTGGCGCACACAGATCCAGTATCTACATCTCCATGTCTCCTCACAGATCTAGTATCTACATTTTGATCCCCATATCAAACTCCACCTGTGTGGAGTTTGCATGTCCTGCCCGTTTACTCTGGTTTGCTCACACAGTTCAAAGACATGCATTAGGTTCATGGTTATGCTAAATTGCTCCAATCTGAGAATGTATTACTAGTTTCGATGTAACCTTGTATCTGTCATTAAATAGCCACTGATGCTGAAAGCAACATTAAATAAACAACACACTAGTCCATTTGTCTTGTTGTTTTTTTGTTCATTTGTTGTTTAGTTTTTTGTTTTGTTTTCATTTGTAGTCATTGTCTTGGTTTTGTTGTGATGCTATTTTTACTCAAATTTATATTACATCACTCAAAACAAAACAAAAAACTCACACACCCACACACAAAATAAAGCTTGCAGATAAATATCATAAATTATTTAGATTTACTTGTCCATTGGCTTTTAATGTGAAGCAAGGAGGAGAACTAAGTGAGTTTTGAAGTTATATAGTGTATATAGTATATAGCAAGTATCAGTATATAGTAAGTATATAGAAAACAGTGATGGGCGATACTACAGTTTTCTTTCCAATCCAATATCAAGTAATTAAATATCCCTAAAAAGGTTCAATTCATTAAGAGGGTTTAAACAAGCAAAGGTTTTATGAGAGAGTTTAATGTCACTCTTCTCTACAAAACACCATGTTTTAAAATTACTGAGCAATGTTTATGTTTTCTACTACATGGATAAATAATTTAAAATCTATGGTCTTATTAGCCAACACCTTATAAATCAATGCATAAAGCAAGTCTATTTTTCAGCAACTTACCTTAAGCTACATGTATATGAGATGTTATTCATAAATGAGCCTCATTAAATTTGACAAGACTTACTGTATTTTCTTAATAATAATGAGTATCAGGTCATTTGTTCTGTTCTGAGAAGTTTATTAACTAACAAAGCAAAAACACTTTAATCACAATTCAATCACATTTTGATCTCTCTTTCATGCTTTCTGTAAAAAATGCTACATTCAAGGAATAGAAATACAGACCGAAGTATTAGTAATATCAGTGGTCACTGGAGACGCCGCAGACTTGAGAGTAGAATGAATTCTAGTTTTGGTGCTTGCATACTACTAGACTCTTCCGAAACAACTGCTTTTTCACAGTAAATACAAATTATGCATTTTGTTAAAATGATTAAAGTAACCTAATATTATAGTTGTACCTGGATATCACCTGACTCCCTGAAAAGCTTCTGTCAGGAATATCTTAGATATATTGTGGACCAGAAAATAATTGAAAAATCACTATCACCATGGGCTTCCCCAGCAGTTCTGGTCCCCAAGAAAGATGGGTTATATCATTTTTGCGTGGATTTTGGGGTCTCAATGCTAAAACACAACATGATGCCTATGCTACCCCCTTAATCCATGACATTATGGAATCCTTACAAGACACTCATTACTTCAGTTCCTATAACCGCCAGAGTGGTTATTTGCAGGTGGTCATGAAAGAAAAAAGCAAGAGGATGACTGCTATAATCACACACATAACATAGGCGCCACCTTCCAACATTTGATGAAGAATGTGCTGAGAGTGCTGAAAGGGAAGATCTGTTTGATGAATTCTACATTGAAGAGTAACACAACCTGGAAGCAGTGTTGCAAAAATAATTTCAGGCCCACCTTACACTCAACCACTTGTTCCATTTGTTTCAGACAAAGCTGACCTTCCTGGGACACGTTGCATCTGGGAGAGTAGTAGAGCTGGATCCAGAAAAAAATACGAGCTATTACTGCCTGCCCTACCCCTGCAGATGTTTTGGGATTAGTCGGTTGATACCACAGGTTTGTGCCTCGACTGGCAGATGTAGCAGGGCCACTCAATGAGATGAGCTTTAAAAGAAACGAGTTCTGTGGGAGTGAATGGCATGATGCCAATCTGCCTTGGACAAACTCAAGCACTTGCTGCAGACAAATTTGCCTATTCTGGCTCAATCTAATTCAAATTGTAAATTCTAAGTACAGTGTGACCCCAGCCAGAGTATGCGCATTATCAACAGGACCAAGGTGTCTTGTACTGAAGTGTTCCTACCAATTACACCTTACAACTAGTCATAAGATTCAGCATTGGATAATTCCTCTCATACTATCATAATAGCCCATTTGGAGTGAATTTGGGGAGGAGGAAGACACTATTGAAAGTTGTATAATGACCTACAATTCATAAAGATGTTTGCAGCCATGTCCGCTCATGCCTGACATGTCAGCAACTCAAAAGTATGAACAACAACCCAAAAGGACTCCTAGAAGCTGAGGTCACTGCGCAAGGTAAAATGCTCAGAGTGAACTTTATGGGCCGTTTTCCATTTATTAAATCCTGAAATTCTGTGTTTATGGTTATGGTTGTTGTATTACAAAAATGGGTGGAGCTTTTTACTCTTAAGAGATGCCAAGAAGCCCAAAGTATGATAGATCCTGTGATGACATTTTTACTTGATTGGAAGTTCTGGCTTATTTGGTGTCGGATAGGGTGCCGCAATTTACCAGCCATCTATAGATGTCTCATTTGTGGATATCATGGTCCATTACCCAGACACTCAGAATGGTCTACCATCCTCAGACAAATCTGAGAGAGTATGTCTACAGAGTCATGATAGCCTCCTTCGTTGGGAACCATCATGAGAATTCGAATCATTGGATACCAGAATTCCAGCTTGTCATCAATTTGGTGGTTCCCGAAACCACAGGGGTGACCATGGCTGTGCTGGCATTGGGACACACTATATGGTGTCTGCTAAAGTGTCTTGTACACAAATCCCCACCACCCAACACTAGCACTTACCAGATACTACATACACACTCACTCATTCATAAGAAGGTTGAAAGGCATGTAGATAAAGCCAAATTCAGACAACACGGATACTATAATGCTTGCTGCAAAAAGTCCTTTGCAGCACTTCGTCCCAATCCAACCGGAGGAGGGAGAGAGTTACTGCCCTCTGGTGTGGCCCGGGTATGGTTGGGCTGGAGTGGATGACGGAAACAACTTGAGTGGAGCTGAAGTGGATGAAATATCAATAAATACAGCTGGGGTAGCAGATAGCGTGCCTAGTATGACAACAAGGCAGCAGGCAGATTTAATTGTTACATACTAAGAGACTAAGAGATGATGTTCAGAAATTAAATCACTTTGTGGGGAAAACATCAAGTGGATTCTGCTCATTGTCAAATATTAAAATCGCTTACAATTAAAGCCTTATCTGTTCAAAGTACTAAGCAGGAAAGAAAGTTAGCAAATTCCTGAAGAAATTCTGAATAAGGAACTGGAAGGTGGTAAAAAATAATAAGCTGGAAAGAGTGAGGTTTTCACTTCCATAACGATGGATCAGTCACATTAAGAATCAGTATTTCAAACAAATTGGCCTTGTAATAGGATTTAACTGCAACACCTAGCTCTTTGTCAAAAATTGTGGCTACGCCTCCCCCCCGACCATTAGGACGAGGGCAATGAGCATGACTGTATCCAGGAGGTGAGGCTTCATTTAAGACTAAATATTCATCCAGTCTAATCCATGTTTCAGTAAGACAGAGAGTGTGCAGTGACCATTTCTTTATCAATCCACTGCTTTGTTTGTAAGTGATCTAATGTTAAATAATCCTAGCTTTAGTCTAAGGTTATTTTTTCTATGGGAGCTATCTGTGTTTTTACTAATGAGGTTATTAAAACAGAGTTTTTGAGGTTACATTTATGACAGGTGTGGATAACAGACAGTTTCAACAATGTGAGTTCTGGGTGATGGTGCATGGCTACCAGCAGACAGTTGGTTAAGCCTGCTGGTAGCCATGCACCATATTAAGCCATAATACAATGGGCAATGTTGCAGGAGATGAGAGCAGCACCCTCCCAAGTGGGATGGACACCATCCCATCCTAAAATGCCAGGCTAACTCTCAAAGGTCGTCCAATTCTCTATAAAGCCCACATTGTTTTCAGAGCACCACTTGGACAGCCAGCAGTTCAGCGACCATAACCTGCTGTTAGCTTGGTCACCTCGCCACATTGGGATGGGGCCAGAGCACACTACTGCATCGGACATTGCCTTTGCAACTCTATACACCTCTACAAAATTAGCCTTAGTCACCTCTGACTGGCAAAGGCATATATTATTAGTCCCTACATGAACAACGATCCTAGAGAATCTATGACTATCAAGCTTGCTGAGGCTTGCTACAATGTCCGGCACTCTGGCTCCCGGGATACATGTAACTCTAGCTACTGGTGTCCCTAAAGGGGTAGCTAGTTTCACGTGTCGTAAAATAGAGTCACCTATGACCAGAGCTCTTTCGATGGGCTGTTCAGTGGGTGTTTCACTGAGGAGGGTAAACCTGTTGGACACATGAAACGATAAAGAGTGGAACTACTAACGGAGGAAGAATAGCTGAACATGCCACACTTGGCACAGGGAACAAGTGCAGCAGAAGCCATGTTAATACAATGAATTAATTAAAGGTATTTTAGTGTCTTGATGCATGCTCAATAATCCAGGTAAGAAAATCCCAGAAGTTGAATCTGTTCATCTGGACATGAGGTTTTGTTGGAGAAACGTTTCTTCACTCATCTCAGTGACTTTTTCAGTCTCAGCAGTTGGAAATCTTCCCCAATCTTATACACAGCACATTTGCATAACGACTGGTACCAGTACCATTGCATAACAATGTGATCGGTGATCAATTTAATCTGTAGATTACCATATCCATTAATGACAATGGCCACGTGTGCCATTCACACAGGATTGGGGATGGGCTGCGATGGCGGCATTGTAAGATGGTGAGAGGTGTACTCTGAGGCCCCCTCCTCGGTTCAGGTATGGACGTTCCCTTTTTACAAAATGGCTTCTTTTACTCCGCATTCAAGCCATCGTTCCTCCCTATCAAGGATCTGCACGTCTTCATCCTTGAAAGAGTGGCCACTGGCCTGTAGGTGGGTGTAAACTGCAAAGTCCTGACCTGATGAGGTAGGTCTTCTATGTGGTGCCATCAGTTTCACCAGTGGCTGTTTGGTTTCCCCGATGTACAATTCCTGGCAATCCTCCTGGCACTTAAAAGCGTACACTACATTACTCTGTTTGTGCTGGGGGACCCGATCCTTGGGGTGGACCAGTTTCTGGCGTAGCATGTGTTGGGGTTTGAAAGCCACCGAGACGCGGTGTTTGGCAAATTGGAACTGATTACAGCCAAGGAAATAGCAATCCGCAACAACAACATAGCGGACATGGAAGCAAAACAACTGCGAATGAAAGTTTCAGCCTGGTTCAGATATGTGGATGACACCTGGGTTAAAATGAAATCTCAGGAAGTACCACATTTCACCGACCACATCAACTCAGTGGACAAACACATTAAGTTCACCAGGGAGGATGTGAAGAACGGCAGGTTAGCCTTCTTGGATTGTGAGATTGTGACTGGAGAAGGGGGACAATTGAAAGTTGATGTTTACGTAAGCCAACACATACGGATCAGTACTTAAGGTTTGACTCTCATCATCCACTGGAGCACAAACTAGGAGTCATCAGAACACTGTACCACCGAGCAGACAGCATCCCCACTGACACAGCGGCCAAGGATGGAGAGAAATCTCACATTAAGCAGGCTCTGGGCAAATGTGGTTATCCGAACTGGCCCTTTCTGCGAAAAAACCTCATGTCCAGATGAACAGATTCAACTTCTGAGATAAAGGTACTTAGCTTCAGGTGGTGTTGTGGGCTGCCAATTGAAGATATGGTTCAGCCGATGGTAAGCTGCAGCCGATGGTCCAATGTACTTCTTGATTAAAGCGTTGCTTGAAAGAAAAAAAGAAAAAAAAGTTATAAAAAATGTACTAGAGCAAAACACGAAGCTGAAATGACATGACTCTTGTAATTAGCTAATGGCTAATTGCTGCAAACATGCTATGCCGGTAGATCCGTAAACTTACTCATTAACAATTATCAGTGAAAAGTATAATCTGCTGGTAATAAAAAGGAAACCATTAAGAGATTGTAAAAGTACTGCATATACGATAAAAATGCGATCGGGAATTAAAACAGTTAAAAAGTAAAAAACTGCTAACAGCTATAAACAGCGTCCACACTATGCCGCATCAGAGCGATTAAGTCAGGGTGGCCAGATCCTCACAATCCTCACATCAGTGGTGAGCATTTTCTCAGCGTTCTCTTTCCATTAATGAAGTTGTATAGTACATGTGTACAGGAAACATGTTCTGTGAGCTCGAAACAAAATGTTTCATCTGAAGATCCCCATACAAATGAAGTTTACCTGACTCTTGGTGAAAAATCACTGTTAATTCTACTGGAAAATATTACATGTAGAATATTCATCCAACCCTGTGTCAAATGGAATGGAGGATTGGAAGATACATGAAAGGCTTCCTGCATGATTTGCAGTATTGGCACCAATGACAGGCAAGATTTTGCATCTATTTGTTGACACTGCTCTCCACAACACTCCCAAGTGTAAAGCGCTGTTTCTCACATGTGGAAGTGACCACAGTTAAACAGCTGGTGAACGCCAAGTGGCAGATGGAGAAAAGCTATTTGTTTTACTCCCAGAGCCTCTGCTGGGCAGGCAGATAAAAGCTGGCATAGCTTTTCAACTAGCAACAGATGTGGCCGTATCCTTTTTCATGCTAGCAGCTAACTGATTCAGAGTGGTACCCCTGCTGCCATAACCACAATTCAAAATGGGTCCAGTCTGCTGTAACCTATAGGTTTTCAATCCATCTGACTAATAATAGACAATATATTCTAACATATTAACAAACAGTTTGTCATGTCTCTCTGTCATGAGGGTCAATTACAATCACCTGATGAAATAATAACTGATGGAGTAAAGTTATTTACTCCATTACTGGAATTTCAGCTCTAGAAATTCTTCCTAGTGTCTAAAAGTGTGCACTGTTTGCTATATACTGCATTATTTTGTGGTTCGTTGATTTTGTATTGGTGTCCAAAAATATACTGTGGAATGTCCAGTGCACTCGAACAGTCACACAATGCAATGCAACAATAAGAGCAAAAACAAATGTACCCTAACTGACAAGGAGTACCCCCAGTGCACTGCAATGTTTGATTTGAAGATTCACATGTGGCTCCTCAATTCCAAGAGTTAACAGAACACAAAAACCACAAGCCATTACTATGACAATAAGTTTAATACAAAATATTTATTATATTAGATACTTAGAAAATAGCATGCCCAAGCTTTTACCTTGTGTTCCAGGCAAGTTATCCAACTGATAACACAACGCTTCACATCCTCATGTGATGAAATCTGCTATATTACAGAGCAAAGTGGTATAAAGTAGTATGTGAAATTGTTTGCTACCTTCATATTTTTTGTTCCCTTGGTATCATTTTATATTAATCGAGAGTAATGTAGATAATAGTGACTAGGGCACCCTTTTGATTGCAGCACTTGCCGATGCTCATGTAGAGGAATTTCATTTGTTAAATAAATAAGTTACAAATTTAAAATAACAGATAATAAACAGTTTTTGATTGCAATTTCAACAACGAAATTTCATTAAGAAACAAAAGTTATGGGTAACTGTTAAAGTCAGTACAAGATCTGGGAGATCAATAAGACTTTCTGAAAATACTCTCAGACTGGTCAGGTAAGCAAAGCAGCTGGTTCACTCTGCATCACACATAGCATCACAAGATCTGTTATCCTAGTTTACATGTGTTTCTTCTGTTCCCCCATGTTTCCTGTTTATTCCACTAATTTCTGTGTTTTGATGGATTGACATGTGTTTGCTTATAATTATTAATACTTTATCTTAAATTGTTATTTTTTAAGATAAAGAATATACATGTTGGTCAAAAGTATAATCTTTAACATAGTTTACACAGACACAATCCCCTGTTTCTCTTATTTTCAGCTCAGTCCTTTTATAGCCTTGAGGTACAGTGTGTGGTGTGGCAGCTGCTGCAGTATGTTCTTATTCTTCATTGAATCTACTATAACTAAAATGCTTACCATTTGTGACATTTTTAGTGTATTTTTTTTTCATTACAGTAATGGAAGTTATGTTCTGGATACCATATCAGACTTTCTCATATATTTATATGATTCCTGTAACATTTATGTGAGCACTCACAATTTGAGTGATTCACTCACTCACTTTCTTATCCACTTGATCCTGAACAAGGTCGCGGGATAGCCGGTGCCTAGCTGGCTACATTAGGAGCAATTCAGGAACAACCATCGCAGGGCACATACACTCACACACACATACCACATTCACACAGTAGGGGCACTTTTTAGAGACACCAATTAACCAACATCTTTGGACTGTGGGAGGAAACCAGAGTACCTGGAGTAAACCCACACAGACATGGGGAGGACATGCAGACTCCACACAGATTGGACCCAGCCCACTCCATCTGGGGATTGAACTCAAGACCTTCTTGCTGTAAGACGACAGTGCTACCCACTGTGCCACCATGCCGCAGAGTAAAAATTCATTTTATAAAAAATAAAGTACAAATTAAAGTATGTAGTTTCTACACAATATTATGGGGGGAAAAAACAACTAAATCATGGATACATATTCACAGTGGAATTTTGTCAATGTTTAAATATAAGAATAGTCCAGTCTGTCATAACAATGTCTAACTGCCTATGCATTCCTTCCTCTATATACAGTAGGCATACAATGGGTAAAACAGAGACAAAAACACCATGACAATGTGTTTTTTAACAATGTTCAAGGTGTCTTTTGACTGTGTAAATAAAATGTTCAGATACATACTGCATGTGAACTCCAGCAGAACATGCATTTTTCCTGTTAATCTGTCTGTGAAACATCACTCATCAGATTTATCATTTATGGCACTGACAAAAGAAGAGTCATGTTACACAGAGTTTTCTAAATTTTACATTCTAGTAATTTTATGACTGTTTGCACAACCAGGTTCTTTGTGGTAACTGCAATTGTTTTCTAATAATGCAGAAGTTTTTTCTTTCGTTTCCAAACATCCCAGTTTCACAGATGAAAACAATTCTCAAACTGCATAATATTACTTTTATTAAAGCTATGTGCCATGTGTAGCAACATTTCTTGCATCAGGCCGGCGATCTGCTCTATCTTCTGCTCCTGCCTAGCCAGACATTCCTCTAGACCTGCTGGTTCCATGACGGGCAAGGTCTTAGGAATAGGAATAACTGTTAGGAATAACTGAAAACCAGGAGGTAGGAACCAAGAGCAGGGTTAATAATCAGAATAAAAGCTCATAGTCACAAAGGCAGTCCAAAGTCAAAACCAGGTTATCCAAGAGCACAGCAAACAAATCCAATTGACAAGCAAGAATCAAAAACCTAGTAGCAGCGCAAAATGGTCATACACAGAGACACTAAACAGAGATGTAGAATAACGCTCAGAATCGCTAGGTTAGTAAGACCAGAAGTGCTGAATTCTGATGGCCGCCTCTGTTGTTGCGGAGGGGAATCCACACCCATCGTGACAGAGGCATTGAGGCTCCAGGTTTTATTACCAGTGTAATTAGTAGAAATTGCATATATGCAAATTCTAACTTAATTACTTCATAACTTAATCTTAATTATGGGCCTACTTAGATGAACATTCTTATCTCTGTACCTTTGTTTGTAATGAGCTTTGTTTTAAATAAATACTCTTAAAAATGGTGATACATCTAAAGCATGCCCATTCACAGTGTGTCTTCTGTCCTTGAGAGACAAGACACCTATTACTGGATTCAAATGCATAGTTTCCACAAGAAAATGGCTCAGAAAATCTTAGGTAAAAATTGTTTAAAAATGTTCAAATCTGACCAACAATGTCAACTTCTGAATGCCTAATCAATTACCTCAATTGTGGAATAAAACATTTTTTGCAGTACAAAATACTGCAGACTGAGTAGTCAGTGCTGCAATATGTCATGATGAAAGATTTTGAATTCTGACATCAAACCAGGTAATACTCATGCTGGCAGCCAGTGACTACGAGAACCACCTGTTCTCTTCGTGTCTATTATATCCAAACCTTGACATGCACAGTTGTAAGTCAGGGTTAAACAAAGTTAGCACTCATCTGCAACTAACATGTACATTTGGCATAATTATATGTAATTTGCATATGCAAGAAGAGTGTAAATACTGACATTCATGTTCTTTGAGGCTGTTTCTTCCACTCCATGTGTAAGCAGCATATGCACCCCTATTATATGCCTCAAGACTCAGAAGTTGCTTCTAAATTTCATTTTGGCTCTGATTCACCTTGAAATCACAAATTTGCCTTCAATAAGGATAGCTCTATTTGTTCCTAGTGACAGTTTTTCTTTTAACTTTAGCAACACCAAAAATGGGTTTAAATAGGCTTTTCCACTCATATCATTATGTATAAATTGAGCACCCAGTATGAGCATTATGGTTGACATTTTTAAGACTAACAGCCATGCATGTGGATTAACGGCATAGAAATTAACCTACACAGACATGATTATGTTTTTAAAGACATTCTCGCACATTTCTATGCCTACTAATTGGTTATCTATAGGAGGTTTTAAACCGTTTTGTGTATGTGTGAGTTGATACACATACCAAATCCACACTGATTTCACAGTGTCTTCATCAATCTGTATAGATCATAATACTGTATAGATCTGAATACATGTACAGTATGCAGTTTACTGGGGTTCTGTTATATGCATTTATACATATCACCACAGGAGTCTTATTAGCTTATTCACATCTGATTAATCATTACTATAATTTGAGGGGAATCAAAAATTATCGTGCTGCTGGAATGTAAAGGAACACAGTTAGTGAAGCACATCTTTGGCCTTAGTATTATTAAGGAGACCTAGATCAGGAAAATACTGTATGTACACGCCAGATGCCCAGCAGTACAGCACACTCTATGAGAACAGCAAGTACAGATGGGGCAGGAAATATCCTGCTTGGAACAGAGTGAAGACATTATGGGATGGCCACGTGCTCTCAGATCTGAAGGATGGGAAGGGTAGGGATAGGAGACACAGATACAATTTAAATTATATAGGTACTTGGCAAGAGTGGCATCAAGAGTAGCTCATGCTGTTCACTTTTAACATGTGTTTCAGGTGAAAAATTTGCTCATATTCTCTTTCTTTAAGTGTCAGTGTATGTGACACTAATATTAGCAAATCATTATTAAGGAGAAAATTTGCAGTAAAAAGTGCCTACCTCATTTCAGCATCTTCAAAATCCTACATGCTGTTAAGGATGCCAGCTTAATAAACTGGCAATGTTAACTTTAATGCTTGCTTTCTTTCAGCCTTATGTTTGTTGTGCATGTGCCACAACTACAGAAAGAAACATTTTTGCTGAACTAAGAGCGTGTTGTAATTTTTCACCTTTGGCTGAAAAACAGAAAAGTCATTTTTGGTTGAGCAATTTTCTGTGGATATGCTTATGGCGAATCTGATGAGCCTGGAAAGAGTATTCCCTGAAGAAGGAGTAATGGTTGTGGTTGATGGAAGAATTTGTAATAAGCTTAATAATAAAGCAGACTCTGCTTAAACCAAGAGTTTATCTGAATGCCACCAAGATGTCTTATGAGGGAACATAATAATTCACCCCTCCTAAAGGTAGCAGGGTTCATCTTCATCTGCCTTGGAGTTTTCCCATACTTTGTGATGTCTAGAGGCATTTTTCCAAGCAGCACCAATCATCTTGTAGTGTGCTGCACTGAAAAGGACTCAATACTGTATTTCCCATTATGTACAATAAAATATGATTTACTATATTTGGAAGCCATGAGCAGAAAGCCTAAACAGAACAGATATGCAACATGAACATACAACCCCAAATCAAAAAAAGTTGGGATGGTATGGAAAATGAAGGTAAAATTATATGCAGTGTTCCTTACATTTCCTTTGACTTTTATTTAATTGCAAACAGAACCCAATGGTTTTTTGTTCTGGTCAAATCAATTGAATTTGTTAATAAATATCTATTGCTGCATTTTAGGCCTGTAACACATTCCAAAAAAAGTTAGCAGGGGGCAATTTAAGGCTAGAAAGAGGTTAAAAAAACAACAACAACAAAAAATGTGTGTAATAATGATGTGATTTCAAACAATTGATTATAATCATGATTTCGTACAAAAGTCAACAAATTATCAACAAATTATCAACAAATGTGTAAGAAAATTATTGAAATGTTTTTAAAACTTTTAATAATTTACTTACACATTTATTGATAAACTGCCCATCCTCTTCCCATCTTTACTCCTCAAAGACTTTGAGTTTCGTGGATAATGCTTTTTGTACCAAATCATGATTATAATTACTTGTTTGAAATCAAATAATTATTTAGTTTTTTTTTTTTTTTTACTTCATTACTAGTCCTAAATTACTCCTGTCTGAACTTTTTTATTCTCTTTAGGATTCATTAGCATTGCTTGCTTGTTTTCACATCCTATCACAGTAATCTCTCACACACAGTGCCATAGGGCTACCCAACTACAAAAGGTTCAGCAGTGAACAATGGCATTCCACTCTTTCATACACTGCCATACATGTGTAAGACATTGGTGCTGATTAGCACACAGCATTCTGATAAACTGAGTTTCCACAAGCATATAGCTTCTGGTCAGAAATGGCACTGCAGAACTAGCTTCTAAAGTGTGTTTCAGTAAAGAAAGTCAGGACACAAACCCATGCACGTCTGCTGCCCCTAGTGGTGGCAGAGGCACCATGCAGCCACTTACATTGGTTGGATGCATGGCTTCTCTTTATAATTGGTTTACATCTCAAAGGGGCAGAACCTTGTAAACAACTGTCAGTCAAGTAGGCCAGGAATTGGCAACATGACCGACTTCTCAAACTTCAATAAATCCAGGGCAATGGGACTAGTGTTACATTTATATATTTTTTCACAATATTTATAATTTACTAAAAAACTAAATAAGATGCTTTGTTTTACTCAGTGCAACTAACTGCATTGGAACTACAGTTGTATACAGTCTCACGACTTCACAGTGAGACACAGCTCCGATGTCATTGTAAAATTTGCAGAAGACACAACAATTGTTGGCCTGGTCTAAAATGACAACAAGATCACCTACAAAGAGGAGGTCGCTTCCTGACCTGAGGGGTGCCAGGGGAATAATTTTCTCTAAATGTTGACAAGACCATGGAGCTGATTGTGGACTTCAGGAAGCAGGAGAGAGAGCACACCCCCATCACCATCAATGGGACCAATGTAGAAATGATCAACAGCTTCAGGTTCCTCAGTGTACACATCACAGAGGATCGGACATGGACAAAACACACCACACAGATGATGAAGAAGGCACAACAGCACCTATTCTTCCTCAGAAAGCTGAAGGTTTGCGTGAACCCCCACATCCTTAAAGCATTTTATCATGGTACTGTGGAGAGTTTTTAACGGGCTCCATCACCACCTGGTATGGGAGCTGCACTTCCATTGAGCAGAAAGCTCTACAAAGGGTGGTGAGACAGCCCAGTACATCACCAGGGTTCAGCTCCCAAATCTTCTGGATTTATACACCAGCCCAGTCTGAGGAAGACAAGAAGAATTCTATAAGACAAACCCAAGCAACTATCTGTTCTGACAGCCGCCGAGTGGCAGGAAGTACAAAAGCATAAAGTCAAGAACCAGCCAGTTCTGAGACAGCTTCTTCCCCAAGGCCATTAGACTTCTGAACAACCAGTAGTACTGGTGAATCAGTCAATGGGCCTTCCACTACATCTCATACCTTAGTCATTATCACTTTGCACCTTACTGAACTCTACATCTCTTTTATTTACCTCAGATTCACCAAACTACATCTGTATAAACTCTAGCTTTTTTCCATAACTTATATTAATTTTATATACTATATATTTACACTACTGTTAAAATAATTGTATATCTGGAAGTACAGTGCCATACTGATGTAGATGTGTATAGATTTTGTGTTTAAAGCATATTTTTGTAAGAACTGCACAGGTCTACACACCTAAGTTTTTCACTCATCTGTAAATGTGATGTGACAATGAACATAAACATGATTGATTTCTAATGGCTTGGTCCCAGATACCACAGGACAATTTCAGGAGACTTGTGGAGTCCATGTCTCTACCAGTCAGAGCCTTGAAAATTTTTTGTCTCCATTAATGCTTCATGAGATTGTAAAATGCAGAGCAAGGGATTAGAGCACCTCCTTACAAAATATCTGATCTTCCAACAGGTTATCAGTGAAGTTTAAGTCAAAAGCTTGGATTTTTTTGGCCACTGAATCATTTTTGTTTGGATGTAAAGATATGCGTTAAATTATTGTAAAACTGGAAGGCTTAAGTTTGTGTTTATGTAATAGATGGGAGAGGTGTCTAGTGGTAGATCTGAGGACTTGCTGACCCCAAATGCTATTATCCCTTCAAATTTTCATCACTAATCCTTAAAGATTTTTTTTCCTTCCTCTCAAGCATATGGGAACAACATATAGTTATGTTCTTTTTTTAGACAATTATGTTACAGCTTCAGTTCTTTAAACTTTAAACTATTTCTGTAATAATATTATGAATATGTGCATGTCACAATTTTTAAATTTAATTACTATATATTTTTTTGTCTCATTCTTTTTTTGTCCTGCACCAGTACACCTAAACAAATTCCTAGTTTGTGAAAACTTACTCGGCAATAAACCTGATTCTGATGTTTGAATAATTTAAAGTGCATATTACAAACACACAATATTCCAAAGAAAATAAGCTAATAATAAAGCAATGACAAGTCATGACAGAAGTGGATATAATTACAGTAGTAATCTTTGTGATTTTGGTCATTGATATTCACAGGTAACAAAAATCTGCTCTTGGGCTTGAACATGTACATTCTCATAGGTTTGGTCTCAACACTGCTGCAGCCAATACTTTAACTTTGCTTGGAATAAGCTTTCACAAAATGACTTTCAACATTAAATTGCCTGACATGTTCTAAATTTTTTTTTTTTTATTTGGATTAACCCCAGCCTGTGTTTTGCATCCTTAAGTAATGCATATTCATTCGGAAAAACAAGCAAATGTTTAATGCTTCAATTCCAGCACCAAGTAGTACAAGACAGTAATACAACCCCAAATAGAAATACTTGGGACAGTATGGAAAATGAAAATAAAAAATATATCCAGTCTTCATTACATTTCTTTACACTTTCATTTCATTGCAGACATATATTTCCAATATAGTACCCAATATATTTCATGTTTTTTTCATTTGTGAATAAACAACCATTCTTGGATTTCACACCTGGTACAAAAGTATTTGAGGACTAAAAATGGCCAGAGGATCTCCAGTTTATTAACAAGTGTGCAAGAAAATTATTGAAATGTTTAAAAACAATGTTCCTGTGGAAGACTGGAAGGGATTTGCATATTTCTCCCTATACAGTGCATAACATCATTAAACAATTCAAGAAATCTTGAATAATTTTAGTGTGTAAAGGGCAACAAGTCCAAGCCTAAATTGAACAGGTGCGATCTCTGATCCCTCAGAAGGCACTGCATCAAGAATCATCATTCATCACTAGCTGATATAACCACATGGGCAAGGGATTACTTTATCAAACCTTTATCCAGCACTACAATGGATTTACATTCACAAATGCCACTTAAAACACTACTGTGCAAAAAAAAAAAAGCTTTATGTTAACCATGTCCAGAAGCGATGTCAACGTCTATGGGCTCAGAGGCATCAGATCAAAGACAAAAAGGACCATCCAGACTGTTAGTCCACAAGCCATGTTCATGTTCAAGCTCTGTAATGGTATGGGGTTGGGTCAGTGCCCTTGGCAAAAACCTTTTAAAGAATACATGAATACATGAAAGAATAATAAAAAAAAATAGAATGAATGAAGTAGAAATATTTAAAAATGCAGTTCAAAACTAGACAGATAAAACATTAGCAAAAAGCCAACCCAAACATGTGTGTCTTAACCCTCCTCTTAAATATGTTAAGATCGTCCAGAGCCCTCAGGTCATCAGGAATAGAGTTCCAAAGGTTTGGGCCATAATAAGAAAAGGCCGCCTTTCCACTCTTTTGCCGGGTGGTCGGTACGACCAGCATGTTCCTGTTAGCTGATCTGATGGCCCTCGGTGGAACGTACCTAACAATAATGTCACTGAGGTACAGGCGAGCCAAACCATGGAGGCATTTAAAAACTAGTAAAAGAATCTTAAAATCAATTCTAAATGTTACTGGTAACCAATGTAGCTGTTTGAGGACTGGTGTCATGTTTTAACCAGTCAGGATTATTGCTGCAGCGTTTTGCACCCTCTGTAGGTTAGAAATGTAGCTCTTTGGCAGGTCAGAAAGAAGAGCATAACAGTAATCCAGGTATGATGATATAAAAGCGTGTATTAGTTTCTCACTATCAGCCAGTGAGAGCATGTTACACAACCTGGACATATTTCTGAGATGGAAGAACACAGTTTTACAGACGTTGCTAATACAGATCTGAAAACAAAGGTCATTGTCAAAAGTGACCCCCAGGTTTTTGACCATGCTTTGTGTGTCTAAAGAACAGGATTTTAACCATGTTAGTGCCTCTGCCTTCACTTCACCGTTACCAATAACAATTATTTCAGTTTTATCCTTATTTAGCTGCAGAAAATTATGACACATCCAGGAGTTAATATCATCTAGACACCGAAGCAGTGTAAGAAGACCTCCAAGAAGAGAATATTAAAAAAACAAAACAAATCAAAAAAACTTAGGACAGAAATATGGGGAACACTCAAGAAAGACTCTTTCGTAGATACTCCACCTTCCTACAAATGAATAGGCCTATGAAGAAAATCTTGGACCATTAGAGTTAATATGCTTAAGGAGGAAGTACGGAAGTATGGAAGTACGGAAGGTGGTTTAGTACTCAACCATAACTGCTTACAAATAACATGCCGATAATAATAATAATAATAATAATAATAATAATAATAATAATAATAATAATAATAATAATAATAATAATTAATTTTGGCCAATTCTAACAGCCAGGAGAAAACATATTACCTGTTCACAAAATAAGTTCACAAAGATTATTGAGGGTACACCTTCTCCACCCCCACTCTCCACAACACCAACGCATATGGTTGATTGCAAGTGAAAACACTCCAAGAGCCAAGAGCCTTGAAGGGTCACAAAATTTAGTAAGCTATGATACTACTTATGTGAATTCTTACATGTTGACATGAATAGTAGAGAGAGAGAGAGTTTTGCACTATGTAGTGTAGTAGATATTGTGAAGAAGTTATATAATGAGTCTAGAAATTAATAGGCCTATAAAGAAAATTTTGAATCATTAGTGTTAATATGCTTATGATGACAGCAGTGTGTACACCCTAGCTCGCAGAGGTTTAGTACAACAACAGAACCTTGTGATTACAAATGAAGGACTAGATGGCTCCAACTACATTTCATATTGTTCCCCACAGACCCCTAATGAGGTTTGACTCGTTCAATGGTAAATGACAGTTTATTCATGCACAAAATTACATTATTTATCTAAACTATTTATAAAGTGGAAAAATGGTATGGAAATGTGTGCCACCTTGTATACTTTTATCCATGCATACACACTAGTGACAGTTATAACAGTAACAGTTGTAATTGAAGTAGACCAGTTATGAAAGAGTCTCAACTAACACACAGGGTTAATTTCTTATCAGAAACTATGTCAAGATCCCAGGCAATATAGATAGTGATAAGTGACCTCTAACATAACTTATTTAGCACACAGGATGCCATTCTCAAATGGATCCTTGTTTTCTGTTAGAACAAGACAGAAGCTTCATATTGGCGCTATGTTCATGGACCTCAATTCAAGCACAAGTCTGCTAAAAATATGTTATGCAGTAGCACATGCCAGAAATCTGTCATTTCCTTTCCTTTTCTGGTAGTCAAAAACATCTTGCTTTTACTTATGGCTGTGAAAAATTAACCTAGACAGTACCTGGTTCTATTTTTGTGCTTTCTGCCATGTCCCCAGGTACTGCTTTAGACATTTACACAGTCAAGTCCCTCTTCCAGTTAGGATGCTATCATGTCTGATTCTGAAAAAACCTATAAGACCTTAAAGTTAAATAAATACAGTGTATTTTTACTTTGATTCCCTGAATCTACGACACAGAAACAATTCCAATTTAAAACCAACAGGAGTTTCTTGACTGGCACATGTTACACAGTGTCTTTTTTATATCACAGTTTTTACACTATTCACATAATGCAGCAAAAATTACATATATACACACACATATATATATATACACACATACACACACAGTGGTGTGAAAAAAGTGTTTGCCCCTTTCCTGATTTCCTATTTTTTCCATGTTTGTCACACTTAAGTGTTTCGGAACATCAAACCACTTTAAATACAGGTCAAAGGCAACACAAGTAAACACAAAATGCAATTTTTAAATGAAGGTGTTTACTATTAAGGGAGAAAAAAATCCAAACCTACATGGTGTGAAAAAGTGATTGCCCTCCCTTGTTAAAACATATCTATGGTTTATCACACCTGAGTTCACTGTCTCTAGCCACACCCAGGCATGATTATTGCCACACCTGTTCTCAATCAGGACATCACTTAAATAGGACCTGCCTGAAAAAGTGAAGTACACCAAAAGATCCTTAAAAGCTACACATCATGCCGAGATCCAAAGAAATTCAGGAACAATTGAGAAAGAAAGTAATTGAGATGGAAAAGGTTATAATGCCTTTTCTAAAGAAACGAACTTGGGTTCTGCAGCAGGACAATGATCCAAAACACACCAGCAAGTCCACCTCTGAATGGCTGAGGAAAAAACAAAATGAAGACTTTGGAGTGGCCTAGTCAAAGTCCTGACCTGATTCCTACTGAGATGCTGTGCCATGAACTTAAAAAGCTGTTCATGCTCGAAAACCCTCCAATGTGGCTGAATTACAACAATTCAGCAAAGATGAGTGGCCAAAATTCCTCCACAATGCTGTAAAAGACTCATTTCAAGTTATCACAAACGCTTGGTTGCAGTTATTTCTGCTAAGACTGGCCGAACCAGTTATTAGGTTTAGGGTACAATCACTTTTTCACACAGGGCCATGTAGGTTTGGATTTTTTCTCCCTTAATAATAAACACCTTCATTTAAAAACTGCATTTTGTGTTTACTTGTGTTGTCTTTGACTTGTATTTAAATTGTTTTGATCATCCAAAACACTTAAGTGTGACAAACATGCAAAAAAATAGAAAATCAGGAAAGGGACAAACACTTTCTCACACCACTATATATCAATAGGAAATATTGAAAACACTCAAAATTCCTTTACACAGTCAGGAAAAAACTGTCTCAAAACATGTGCATGTCTAGAATAATGTAAACACAAAGCTGCCACACACATACAGTAAGCAGTAATAAACTCTCCCAAACCCTTCCCTCTGTTGTGCCTGCACATATGTGATGCAGGTCAAAATTTTACTAAGGAAACATAACAGGGATGTGATTGCAGTTAAATTATGTAGCTTAAGTTTTTAACTGAGGTAAGGAAGACTCTTAATTCTATACTGTTACACTTCTATACTACTATTCAGAGTACAGTTATGCATTTACAACTGGGATTTCATATTGAAGTTGCATGCATCAGCATTCAGATTGCACACTGAACTCTTAACGTAAGTGCCTGTGGGAAAGTTATACGGGGACAGTGGGTACTGGGTGGCAACTTTCCAAGTTAAATCACTGTCATTCACAATTCACAGTTTGGTTAAGAATGGATTATTACTTGTATGATAAGCACTGTCGTCTGCAGCAGTAAACAGTATTACATCAAGCAGTACTATGTGAATATATTAGAGAAAATTTTATATTTACATATATAGCAAGACTCTGCAGTTTAAATGCTTTTGAAGAATTCAAGGTTTAAGCACAGTGTAGGTGTCATAAAACACATAGTGCCCTCTAGAATTATTGGCACCCTGGTACAGATTAGGTACCGGGGTGCCAATTTAATTGAAGTAAATAGATTTCTTTTAATCTATTTAATTAGACTACCCCACAATGTAGCCTACATTTTATCTGTTCTGTTGTTTTCCAGTATGCTGAGAGAGGAAACGTACAGCAGATAGGGGTGTCCCTGACATTAGCAGCAAATATAGAGAGAGATAAAGACCGGTCCATGAGGACTGTGGAAAAGGACTTTGCCATTTGCCACACAACCATCTATCAAGAGAGAGGAGGTAAATGCAGGCTACTGAACACCAAAGAGACACCAAGGAGAGTATTTTCTGAACTGCAGGGAAATAGCCTTGCAGAATACCTAAAAACTGCAGTCAAGCAATTATTCTATGGTCTGAGGTAAGCAAGAGGAAGGTATAAAACTACTGTTTAAGTTAGCAGTTCTCATCTATATGTCAGGTTAGTCAATTTGCTTACCAGCTGACTGTACATTATCAGTGTAATTACAGAGAACTCCATGGCCAGCCATGATTGGTTTATGGATTTTATGAAGAGAAATCCCTGACTTTCTGTAGAGCGGACTGTGGTAGCCTAGCGGTTAAGGTACCAGAAGGTCCAGGGTTCAAATCCCAAGCTGCCACTGTTGTGTCCTTGAGCAAGACCCTTAATCCACAGTTGCTTGGATTGTAAGATTGTACCAATTGTAAGTCGCTCTGGATAAGGGCGTCTGCTAAATGCTGTAAATGTAAATGTACAGCGCCCACAACGCACCTGTTTATCAAGAGTCACAAGTTTTAATAGACATAAAACTTTCCAATTTTTTGACAATTTCAGGAAGGTACATAAGTGCAACTCTCATGCAAAGAACAGGGGTTACAACTGTCCAAAACCCCAAAATTATTGTTGCCAGACATGGTGATAGACAGATTGGGTAATCCACATCAGCAGAGAGAAGGGGACTTGTAACTCTTGCTTGTGCAGTTAATGCACTAGGGAATGAGATTCCACCCCACTTCCTATTTCCCCGTGTCCATGTCAAAGACCATTTCATTCAGGATGGCCCATCTGGATGCACTGTGGGCACAAAGAGGACTTCACTGTCTTCTTAAAAAACTTTCAACACCATACTAAGTCCTCAGTGGATAGTTAAGTCCTGCTTACACTAGACAATCACTCATCCCAACTGTCTTTGAAAGGAATACATTTCTGTGGAAACGATGGAATTCTGCCACTTTCTTTCCCACCCCACTGCTCTCACAAACTGCAGTCATTGGATAGAAGCATTTGCGGTCCTTTAAAACAGGCTGAACTCTTTCTGTGATTCTTGGATGAAGAGCCACCCCGACCTGACAATATCAATATATTATTTTTTGTCCATTGTTAGTTAGCCTTCCTTTTGGCAGTGTCACCAGCAAATGTGCAGACTGGTTTTAGGAGAACTGGTATTTGGCCATTTAATTGGGATGTTGCTACACTTGGGAAAGAGAACCCAGAAAGTTGAATGACAATACAACCAAACAAAGTGGGGAAAAAACTAAAAGACAAAACCCATAGATAATGACACTGCACAGGAAAAAATGTACTATGAATTTTCATAGTAAAACTGTGAATTGCTTGACAGTTTTAAGGTGAATTTTCACAGTTAACCATGAATTTCAGAGTTCTACTATGAATTTTGGTGGTAATTTGGCCACTTCATGGTTCTACTGTCAAATTACATAGTACATTTTTTCCTGGGTGACGCAGACAAAGAAGAGGATTTCTGCATTGTTTGTTTGGAGAGTTACTCAAAACCAAGAGAGGTTTGGGTACAGTACTGGCAGTGCAAGGCATGGGGTCACCTGGCCTACACTGATGGAGAAGCCATTTATACTTGCCACAATTGTGAGTCTGAAATGGACTAAACTCATTCTTTTTAATGCTCTCTGTCACACACATAAGCTACTTCACACACTCCCTCTGCCCCCCCCCCCTCACACTCTCTCTCACACACACACACACACACACACACACACACACACACACACACACACACACACACACACACACACACACTTAAGAATATATTCAACATTAACTTAAGCTCAGTAAGCTATCACAAATGTTCACCGAATTATAAGATCAGTGTCTTGATTTTAATTAAATAATATTTTGTAGTTGAAATGGATTGTAATAATTAAATAATTAACCAAATCATGATTACTTGAAAATATGTTTTTTTAATCTTTTTAGTCTTATACAGCGAAATTAATTTTGTAAAAGACCCTAATTGTGCACAGTTAAAATGAGGTAATTGCAAAATGATGTTAAAGAATGATTGCTGACAGCCTTTGGCCAGACTCAAACTTGGTGAGTTTTCTGTTGAATGCCTCTTCTCACCTAAGGGACTGTGAGCTTAAGCAGCAAAACTTGTTTTGTGGATTCAGACAGTGAACAATGTCTGGCCTCATAACGGTAGCTGCAGTATGGCTAGAGTCACTCCATTTGCACTAACTGCTACCAGTCTCTTGCAGATGTCACAATTCCTGCAGATTTTGTCAGTGGTGATCATGGTTGCTTATTTGGTTTACTAAAATTTATGGTACTCTTTGTTGGGTGCAATGGCTTGGCATGGACAGCTTGTATGCTAATGGATTCTGAGATGACTTTTAGTCAAGTCAAGTCAGATCTATTTATATAGCGCTTTTTACAATGAAGCATCGTCTCAAAGCAACTTTACAATTTTAGATTATCTTCTAATATCTACGGCCCATCCCAAATTGAGCAAGCCTAGGGCAACAGTGGCAAGGAAAAACTCCCTAAGCATTATGAGAAAGAAACCTTGGGAGGACCAAGACTCAAAAAAGGACCCAACCTCCTTGGGTGGCGTAGATAATAAATGTAAGAATGAAACTAATTTATCGAAACAAATAAGTTTTATAGTGATAGTTCAAATAAAATAATGTAAAATGTGCATATCAGCATTATGTAGTCCGATACACAGAGTCACTCTAGGATCTTGAGTCTAAGCAGGAAAGTACTTGGCGGCACTTCGTCCCCAGCCAACCAGAGGAGGGTGAGAGTTAATGCCCCTGGTGTGGCCTGGGTATGGTGGGGCTGGAACTGATGACGGAAACAACTTGTGTGGGGTTGAAGCAGTTTAGCAGTTAAGGTACTGGACTATGGACCAAAAAATCCAGGGTTCAAATCCCACCTCTGCCAAACTGCCACTGTTGGGTCCTTAACCCAACATTGCTTGGATTGCTTGGAGCTTGGATTGTATCAAGCAATTGTAAGTCGTTCTCGATAAGGGCGTCTGCTAAATGCTGTAAATGTAAATGAACATCATGTGTGACAATCACTAACAATCACTGATGCCATGTGTAGCATGAGACTCTGGCAGCATTAGCTATAGCAGAACCAGACCATGTGGGGCCAGACCATGTAGAGCTTTATATGTCATAAGGAGTATTTTGTAATCAGTGCAGAATTTGACTGGTAACCAGTGTAGTGATGATAGAACAGGAGTGATATGATAAAATTTTGTAGTTCGAGTTAGCACTCGGGTGGCTGCATTCTGAACTAATTGAAGTTTATTTATAGATTTACTAGAGCATCCAGTAAGTAAGGCGTTACAGTAATCCAACCTTTAGGTTATAAATGGATGAACTAGTGTCTCCGCCACATTAAAAGAGAGAATTTTTCTAAGCTTAGCAATATTACATAATTGAAAGAAAGCAATTCGAGTGATGCTGCTAATGTGCGCATCAAAGGAGAGATCTGAATCAAATGTGACACCTAAGTTTTTTACAGATGGACTGGGCAATACTGAACAGCCATCTAGATTTAGGACAGATGTAGCCAACCTATCTCTCACATTCTTGGTCCCACTAATAAAGCCTCAGCTTTACTGAGTTAATAAGAGAATTAAACGACATCTAATCTTTTATTTCCTTTACACAGTCCTCAATTTTGCTGTAAGGCCACCATTTGGTTTGGCTGATATGTACAGCTGTGTATCATTGGCATAGCACTGGAAACTAATGCCATGTTTACGAATAACTGAGTCTAGTGGCCGCATGTACAGAGAGAATAAAAGCGGGCCAAGCACTGACCCCTGAGGCACACCATACTTCATTCTTGAGAGCTTAGAGGGTAGATTATTTACATGAACAAACTAGTACCGGTCGGTCAAGTAGGATTAAACCAAGAAAGTAAAAATCCCTTAGGACCTAGTGTTTTCTAGTCTATTATGTAAAACATCAAGCTCTGTAGTGTCAGAAAACAAAAGAAACACATCCATTATCTGAGGACATTAATAAATCATTTAGTACCCTGATTAATGCTGTTTCACTAATATGATTGGGCCTGAAGCCAGACTGAAATGTTTCATAAATACCATTACTTTGGAGGTAACTGCAGAGCTGCTGATAGATGGCTTTTTCTAAGATTTTGGAGAGAAACGGTAGATTTTAAATTGGTCTATAATTAGATATCAGACAAGGGTCAAGATTGGCATTTTTACTCAGTGGTTTAATAATGGCACACTTACAGGATTTAGGCACATAAAGGTAAGGGATGAATTTAAAATAATTAGTAGTAGTTTTATAATACTAGGTATAAATTCTTTGAGTAAACATGTATTAATTGGATCCAATGAACACTTTGATGACTTAGACGAGCTGATCGGTGCGGATAGTTCAGTATTAGTAATTGGGGTAAAATATTCTAGTCTTGATTAACAGCTAATTAAACAGATGTCTACACTAGTGCTGCATCTGGAAAGTTGCTGAATGGTTTGGTGATGTGATGATCATCAAGTTTTATGCCTAATGTTTTCTATCTTGTCATTAAAGAGAGTCATGAAATCATTACTGTTCAAATTATGCAGAAGGTGAGAATGACTTTCTGTAAGGTTTTTAGTTGATCTGGAAATTGAAAAAGAAATCTAAGATTATTCTTATTTTTCTCTATGATTGAGGAAAAATATGCAGCTTTAGCTTTAGTGAGGGCATGCTTATACTCTGCCATGCTATCCCTCCAAGCAATCTTAAATACCTCCAATTTACTATGTCGTCACTTACGTTCTAAACTCCATGCTGATTGCTTTAAGGTACGAGTGTAGTCATTATACCATGGTGCTAGTCTTTTTTCCCTAATTTGACCCTAGCAGGAGCAGTCATATACAGAGATGACTGAAACACACATTCTACTTGGTCATTTACACACTCAAGATGGCTGGGCTCCACGGTTGTATTAAATTTTAAGTCTGGTAGGCTACTAATAAACACAGCTGGAGTAGCTGATGTGATAGTGCGCTTGGTTTGATAACGAGGCAGTACGATTTTATTTATTAGAAATAGCTCAGATACTAAAAGACAGTGAACAGAAATTAAATCTCTTTGTGGGAAAACATAAAGGTTATTGTACTGATACCAAATGTTAATATTAGGTCTAAAGTATGATTCCAGCATTGTCTTAGTCCCATCATATTCTGAGTGATACTCATGGATTCTAAGATGGACTCAAAAGCAGTTTTAAGTGGATCCTGCTCATTGTCAAAGTAAATAATATAATCACCTACAATTAAAGCCTTATCTGTTGAAAGAACTAAGCAGGAGAGAAAGTTAGCAAATTCCTGAAGAAATTCTGAATAATGACCTGGAGGGCGGTAAATAGTGATAAGCTGAAGAAAGTGTGGTTTTGACTTCCATAATGATGGATCAGCCACATTAAGGATCAGTATTTCAAATTAATTAGCCTTGTGATGGGATTTAGTGGTAACATTTAGCTTTGTCAAAAATTGTGGTTACGCCTCCCCCACGACCATTAGGATGAGGGCGATGAGCATGACTGTATCCAAGAGTGGAGGCTACATTTAAGGCTAAATATTCTTCCGGTCTAATCCAAGTTTCAGTACGACAGAGAGCGTGTAAGTGTTTATCAGTGATCATTTCATTTACAATCACTGCTTTGTTTGTTAGTTATCTAATATTAAGTAATCCTAGCTTTAGTCTAAGGATGTTATTTCTATGGGAGCTATCTGTGTTTATACTAATGAGGTTATTGAAACATTGTGTTTATGTTTAGGACAGATGCGGGTAACAGACACAGTTTCAATAACGTGAGTTTTGGGTGACATTACATGGCTACCAGTAGACAGTTGGTTAAGCCTGACTGTCTGTTGCCTGACTCTGGATAGTCAGCCCCTAACTAATCCTGCCATAAGACTATGGGCAATGTTGCAGGAGATGAGATCAGCACCCTCCCGAGTGGGATGGACACCGTCCCATCCTAAAAGGCTAGGCTTACCCTCAGAGGTTGTCCAAAAATCTATACAGCCCAAATTGTTTTCAGGGCACCATTTGGACAGCCAGCAGTTCAGCGACCATAACCTGCTGTAGGCTTGGTCACCTCACCGCATTGGGATGGGGCCAGAGCACACTACTGCATCGGACAATGCCTTCGCAACTCTAACCACCTCTACAAAATTAGCCTTAGTCACCTCTGACTAGCAAAGGCGTATATCATTAGCCCCTACATCAACGACGATACTAGAGAACCTACAGCTATCGAGCTCACTAAGGCTTGCTACAATGTCCAGCACTCTGGCTCCCAGGATAAATGTAACCCTAGCTTCTGGTGTCCATAAAGAGGTAGCTAATTTTACATATCATAAAATAGAGTCACCTATGACCAGAGCTCTTTCAACAGGCTGCTCAATGGGTGTATCACTGAGAAGGGTAAACCTATTGGACACATGAACAGGTAAAGAGTGGTGCTCAGGTGGGCTAACCTTACGATTACATTGCCGAACCGTTTCCAACTTGCCCTGCTGAGAGGGTGCTGCCGGAGTGGAGGCATTGACTACACCTGTGGCATCCAGATCTGCTAAGCTAGAAGCTGATCTAGCCTTCTCTAATGTCTGGATGCGTGTGTCTAAAACTACAATCTTCTCCGTCAGACTAGCTACAAGCCTACACTTATCACAAATGCAATTTAAACTAATGACGGAGGAAGAATAGTTGAACATGCCACACTCAGCACAGGGAACAAGCGCAGCAGAAGCCATGTTAATACAATTAATTAATTAAAGCTACTTAGCTTAGTATCGTCACCTCATCAGGAGTCTCAATGAAAGAATACAAGGTTAGGGCAGTTCAGGAGTGCTCATTCTTGCTCATTGCCAACTTTTACAGGCAGTTCATCTGCAACTTAAACTATTACTATATATTTCTACACATACAGTGGTGTGAAACAGTGTTTGCCCCTTCCTGATTTTCTATTTTTTGCATGTTTGTCACACTTAAGTGTTTCGGAACATCAAACCAATTTAAATATTAGTCAAAGACAACACAAGTAAACACAAAATGCAGTTTTTAAATGAAGTTTAGTATTGTGTGTTTATTATTAAAGGAAAAAAAATTCAAACGTACATTGTTAAACGTACTTGTTAAAACAACTTAACTATGTTTTATCACACCTGAGTTCACTGTCTCTAGCCACACCCAGGCATGAGTATTGCCACACCTGTTGTCAATCAGGACATCACTTAAATAGGACCTGACTGACAAAGTAAAGTACACCAAAAGATCCTTAAATGCTACACATCATGCCGAGATCCAAAGAAATTCAGGAACAACTAAGAAAGACAGTAATTGAGATCTATCAGTCTGGAAAGGGTTATGCATGCCTGCATGGCAGAGTACCAAGACGAAAACCACTGTTGAGCAAAAAGAACATTAAAGCTCATGTCAATTTTTACAGAACACATCATGAAGATCTCCAAGACCTTTGGGAAAACATTCTGTGGACTGACGAGACAAAAGTTAAACTCTTTGGGAGGTGTGTGACCCATTACATCTGCTGTAAAAGTAACACAGCATTTCAGAAAAAGAACATTATACCAACAGTAAAATATGGTGGTGGTAGTGTGATGGTCTGGGGCTGTTTTGCTGCTTCAGGACCTGGAAGACTTGCTGTGATAAATGAACTATGAATTCTGCTGTCTACCAAAAGATCCTGAAGGAGAATGTCTGGCCATCTGTTCGTGACCTCAAGCTGAAACGAACTTGGGTTCTGCAGCAGGACAATGATCCAAAACACACCAGCAAGTCCACCTTTGAATGGCTGAAGAAAAAACAAGTTCAAATCAAAACAAGTCCTGACCTGATTCCTATTGAGATGCTGTGGCATGAACTTAAAAAGGCCATTCATGCTCGAAAACCCTCCAATGTGGCTGAATTACAACAATTCTGCAAAGGTGAGTGAGCCAAAATTCCTCCACAATGCTGTAAAAGACTCATTGCAGGTTATCACAAACACTTGGTTTCAGTTGTTGCTGCTAAGGGTGGCCCAAACAGTTATTAGGTTTATGGGGCAATCACTTTTTCACACAGGGCCATGAAGGTTTGGATTTTTTTTCCCTTAATAATAAACACCTTCATTTACAAACTGCATTGTGTGTTTACTTGTGTTGTTTTTGGTTAATATTTAAATTGGTTTGATGTTCCGAAACACTTAACTGTGACAAACATAAAAAAAAAAGGAAATCAGGAAGGGGGCAAACACTTTTTCACACCACTGTATTACATACTCTAATCAACTTGCTCAAAGGTAAATCCCTCTTCCCTCTGGGATCCCAGATTGAACATGCCTTTCAGTCCCCAAAAAAACACCTTCTGCTGCACCCTACACTCTGGACATCCTGGGAATGCAAGGAATCATGCTCATCTCGTCTTCTAAGGTTCACGGAATACCCATGGACATTATGTCAGACCACGGCCCCCAATTTACCTCCCACGTCTAGAAAGCCTTTTTTAAGGCCATTGGAGCCACTTTGAGCCTTACGTCTGGGTTCCACCCGCAATCTAATGGCAGGCCGATCAGGAGATTGAGGCCACTCTGCCCAATCTGTCTGCCCAAGACCCCACGAAGTGGAGCTGGTACCTAGCCTGGGTCGATTACTCTCACAACTCCTTGACCAACTTTGCCATGGGCCTGTCACCCTTTGAGGCATCCCTGGACTATCAGCCACCCTTGTTCCATGAATTGGAAGCTGATGTGGCCGTCCCCTCGGTCAACCACCGAAGGGGCCAGAAATCATGGAATACCACCAGAACCGCCCTCCTCAAGGCCTGTGGCATGACCCAGTCTGCAGACTGCCGGCGGAGACCTGCTCCCACCTACTCTCCGGGAAAACCAGTATGGCTCTCGGCTCAGAACATCCTCCTGGCACCTCATTTTATTGTCCGTTCCCACTCTAAGATGTACAATGAAAGTTTCTAAATTTCCTGAACAGGTAACACTAATTTCTGATGTTTTTACACTTATATGGTTGTTTTTTAAAACTATCACCAATGATTCATATTTTATGGTAGATACTTGATTAGTGATTATACTGGAATCCTGGAAATCTACTAAAATCTTACCTGTGATTCTAATACCATGAAGCAAAACGTTTTAAAGTCAGATGAGACTAACATATTTTTCAATATCTCTTAACTATATATATATATATATATATATATATATATATATATATATATATATATATATATATATATATATATATATATATATATATATATATTTTGGACTGACATCCAAGCATTATGTATTATAAAAACCAAACAGCACAGCAACCAAAATGCACCCATATGTGTGAAGTATAGTTATATAGAGAAATAAATTGTTGTGAGTCTTTTTGTTGTGTGGGACTAAACGTATCTCAAAAACAAACCAAACAAACACAAAAAGCAGTGGCTTAATGATAGGAAGTGAATGTCCTTGAGTGCCCAGGTCAGAGCCCTGACCTACATCTAATCAAATATATGTGGATGAACTTAAAAACAGCACTCCACTGGTACTTACCTCTTAATTTGACGGACTTTGAACAATTCTGCAAGGAAGAAATGACAAATATTTAAGTATAGAGACACATCCAAACAAACTAATTGCTGTAAATACAGCAAAGAGTGTTACTATGATGTATTAAATTAAAGGGTGTTCATCACTCACCAACGCTGATATTCTACTTTATCCTTTTTTTAAGATGCAAAATACTTTTTTTCTTGCCACTTGAATGTTGTAAAGCAAATGTGTATTTAAGAAGATAAGACAAAAACTTGTAAAGGAACTGTAAATAGTAGATAGTTATGTATGTTATAAGTAAAGTAATATAAATAACCCAAGACATTATTCTATTATAAGTATAGAAATATATTTTAATACCTTTAAGGAAGAAAGCAACACACTAAGGATGGAAGCTCATTTCACCACTGAGTCAGGACACAGAAGCAACAAGCTCTAATCTAAACAACATGTTTAGATTTTACAGATGACCATGCCAGAAAATCTGAAGCAGAAAATCTTAGCTGGGATGCACAGAACATAGATAATACAGAGCAGAGCCCTTTGATTCCCCGAAAGCAACCAACAGTGTTCTCAGAAGGGGTGTCACATGACTTTGGTAGTTTGTCAAATGCAACAAACAGTAGTATTCTAAATGCTCTGTAGGGACTCTGCAATAAGCGGAATTTCTTTTTTTTTGGTAGTTTTTTGTTTTTACTGGACCTTTTTATAGTCTCATACTTCCAGTGTTACATGGGTCAATAAAAACATTTTGCAGCTTGTATGCAAAATGACATACAAATATGTATATCAAGAAATATATCTACAGATATTTAGGAAATATTAGCAAGTAATGAACACTGAGCAGTAATAACTGCTTAATAAACAGTAAGCTGTTATTACATCACCCGTTATGACAGCTATCATGACAGCATATGACTACTGACTTGAGGTCTTTATGACATGTCAGTGTCATACTGAAACATTCAAATAATGTTAACCATACACTTTGAATAGACTTACCTGAATAGAAGACTAAAGTCTGACACCCTCTCACTTCTAAAGACAAGTCACAGAGGTTTTTTAAATCACAGACTGGGATTTTTTGCAAAGACTAGGAATCTTGCATGGTAATTACTTGCAAGATTCTTTTAAAGATTATTTCCTATCATTGGAAACAATGGAGCAGAAACAGAAGCAGCTTTTGGCCACAGCTGTCATTGTGTGCAGGACAGCTGTGTGCAAAAACGTCATATTCATCCATACAGTCTGTAAAATAAACAAAGTGGCTTCATAAGTACTCTAATGGTATCTTAAGATCAAACACTAGAAGCACCACATTCATCAACACCACTCATTAATTTATGTACAGTATTACATTTCTATGTTATTTAAATACTTGAATTTAATATAATTTCAGTAATTTCCTTTCTACTTTAGAGTGCAGTAATTTGCATAGACAAATATACTAAAGCCAACAGACCAAATGTTTAGAAATAGATGTATCATAATAAAATGTGGTGTTTCCATTATTTGGTCAGGTACCTGTAGGTCTTCACTTACTAATCTGTAAAAATCTACTTTACCTGTACCTTCCAGATACAGTGGTACTTGAAAGTATGTGAACCCTTTAGAATTGTCTATATTTCTGCATAAATATGACCTAAAACAGCTTCAGATTTTCAGACAAGTCCTAAAAGTACATAAAGAGAACCCAGTTATACAAATGATACAAAGATATTATACTTGGTCATTTATTTATTGAGGAACATGACCCAATATTACATGTTAGTAATATTGCACCGCACCCCCCTGTAACCTATTCCAGCCTGATGAGCATCAACACCTCTTTTGCTGAGGTCTTCCGAATTCTCCTTTGTTCATGCCATGATACACTTCCACAAATGTGTTGTGAAGAGCTGATTTTGATAGATCCTTGTTCCTTAAATAACACAGGGTGCCCACTCACACCTGATTGTCATCCCATTGACTGAAAATTCCTGACTCTAATTTCACCTTCAAATTAACTGCTAACCCTAGAGGTTCACATACTTTTGCCACTCACTAATATGTAATACTGGATCATTTTCCTCAATAAATAAATTACCAAGTAGAATATTTTTGTCTCATTTGTTTAACTGGGTTCTCTTTATCTAAATTTAGGACTTGTGTGAAAATCTGATGATGTTTTAGGTCACATTTATGCAGAAATCTAGAAAATTCTAAAGGTTTCACAAACTTTCAAGCACCACTGGGTTTGATGTGAAATACATGTTGATATTAGCTTGAACCAAGACATAAGACTTATGATAGTATTAAACAGTGTTGATTTTATTTTATTTTTGATTTTTTTAGCATCAAAGGAAAAAGACTGAAGATAGTTATCCTGATCAACTTATACCAAACGATCAAGATGATGCGAGCACAACAACTCTAGCAAGATTCATGATTTTATTCTGGCACATAAATTTGTCTGTGACAGTGAAATCACTTTAAATGTAATTTGGCTTAAAGCAGGCATAAGGTGTTACTGGAACTACTATACTATTGTTCTACTGCTCTACCTCCCTTACCTTTACAAATCAGCCCCTGCAATTGTTTCTTCTTTTTACTCCTTAAGAACCATTATACCTGGATATTAATAACCATTTGCCACATCGTTTTATTTTATTGCACTCTAGCTGAGGGGATGATTACAAGGGCAAGCAATCTAGTCTTGAATTTCAGCATTTTGCTGTCAAGGCTGAAATATGAATTCCTGATCATGATACATAAGTGCAGACTTTTCTGCTGCCAAAAGCTTATTTATTTATGTATTTAATTGGCTACAGTAAAGCTTACATTCATTGCAAAATTTTGACCAAACTGAAGGATCATACTGTATCTGTGACAAAAAAAAAAAGAAAAGGAAACAATTGGTCCAGTTTTTGGTCCAGTCCAACACATTTGTATGCATTAAAACAAATTATTTCAGTGATTATCAGAACCAGATGTCATTTTATTCTGGGAAACTACTGATGCCATGTTGAGAGGTTTTAAAGGAACCCTGTATAGAATATGAAATCAAGTCTTATACGCTCATGAACACAATGTCACATGATGTGCAACTACAGTAGGTTCCCCATTCACCATGTAAAAGAGAAAGATAACTGAACACAAAATGTGGAAGCATATTCAAGCATCCTCCAAGGCGGACTAGTTAATACAAAATGAAGGAGACAAAGGAGGCTGGCTTATTGGCTTATCCACCTCCATTGAGAGATGGGTACTCTCCCTGGTGGCATCAAACAACCCACCTGGTTTAAGCTAGGTTCAGATAAGCTCAATATTGAACACCACTTACTTTTGAGGAGAGATACTGTGAACTGTATGCTATGATGCAAGCTAAGATTACAACCACTTGGTAAGACTGTCATCCTTATTGGAGTTGAGTGAAATATTTCCATGATAGTGATGAAAACATAACAGGTATGATAAAGCCAGTTTTGAGAATTCATTGTGTTATTTTCACATTAAGGAATTATCATGGAGCCATTGTCATTATCATGAAACATTTACTAGTTATGGAATTGCATGTGTACGTGTTAAGAGCCAGCATTAGTATCACAATATAGACTGCCTCATCTATGTGCAGTTGAGATAAAACTTAAAGTCACTCTATGGTTTTTAAATGGCACTGGGAAGTCTTAGAAATGACTTTCTAAGAAGAGATTGACTCATTAGACAAAAGAAGTGATTGTGTATGCTTACTCAGGTGCCATAAAGAGCCATAAAAGCAGTAATACCTTTGATCTGCAACATTCTATCCACATTCTCAAATAGTAGATTGAACGTTGTGGCTCTAAGCACCACATACTCTGTAGGAGCCTTTAATTATTCCATCAATAACAAGCATTATGAGAAATAGAATATTCTATTAGTAAACTGGGGCATGTTATGCTCTAGGGATGGCACGGTGTCGCAGTGGATAGTGTGGTTGCCTCACAGCTCCATCGAACCCCATTTCAGTCCTGACCTTGGACTCTGGTGGGTGGGGTTTGCATGTCTTCCCCATGTCTGCATGAGTTTACTCCACATACACCGGTTTCCTCCCACATTCCAAGATGTGTGTTAGGCTAATTGGTGCTTCTAACGTGCCCTTAGAGTGTGAGCCCTAATGTGAATTGGTGCTCTGTCAAGAGTTGTTCCAACTTGCACTCAAGACCTTGACCAGGACTAAGAAGATAAGAAAATTAATGAATGATATGCTCTATGCATTAGAGATTTGTCTTTTAAATCCACTCTGTAACACCTATGTGCAGAGAATCACCACCGCAAGTTTAATGTGAAATAAGTAGGTTTATGAAAAGAAAATGCAAAGAAAAAACAGTGTTGCAATCGGCTAATGTGTAAAAGGCTTTATGTTACTGAAAAAAAGTCAAGGCTATATCTACAGACACTGCTAATCAATTTCTCCCAAGACAGCAAACAGTCAAACCTTCCTGCACTTTGCTTTACAACTTTGATAAATTATTAACTGATTTAATGCTAATTAAAAAGCATGTTCCCCATTATGTATTTTTACTTTTAAATGCTAAGATTTTAAGTTTTTGAACTTGTTACGCAATCTGTTTTATTACGGTTTGTAATTTTTCAAATAGAGGTGCGAACCATTTACGATGTTGTAATGGTCCGATAAACCCATAGTTGAATGCATCACATACCGAGGAGTTTACATACAACTACACATACAACTTGTAGAATTTGGTTCTCAAAAAAAAAAAAAAAAATTGTCTCAGTGCTCGACATTTGCTTGTTACTCCGTGCACTTGCTTAAACTTGTATGAGTTGAGCCGTGCGACTCGTTTAATCCAAAAGTTGATTCAAGATTCACAAATCGGTACACAGTGATTCAGATTCAAAAAGTGGTTAGTAATGACGGCCAACCAAAAGGAAAACTGACTTTCAGGCTGAGCAGTTAGCATAAGCAGCAAGCACCCAGAATTCAGAGTAATGTTTTGCTTTTACTTTTCACTTTCAATCCATTACTCACTACATTACATGAGATTTTTCAACATATTATTATAAAATTATTAGAGTTTGCCATATTAAAAACGAATGACGAACTGTGAAAACAAAAGAATAAGGGATTGGGACCAAAGTGCAGTTAGCTCCAGATGGAATTGGTAAACCAAAATATAAATAACAAAAGAAAACAAAAGAAAACACTCATAAGAGGCAAAAAATTAATAAAGAAAAACCCATGGCGTAAGCGTACAATGGCGCTATTCAGGATACCAACCAACGCCGTATCGGGTCTTTGCTTGCGCAGAGTGCAGAATCCCAAGCGGAGCTTCCGCGAGTGTGTGCCACACAAATAATAAGGAAAAGTGCCCACAGGAGTGTGACACGGACGCGGGCAGTGAAGAGGACGAGACTAGAGAGCTTTGCGTCCTCTTCAAATCACGATCGTGGGAGGTAATGAGGATTCCCCGATCGCGAGGAGGGGTGAGGAGGGGGGAACGATGGCGTGAGAGAGGAGACGGCAGGGGGCGAGGCTCGAAAGCCTGGCGAAAAATAAAAGTAAATGAACAAAAACTGTCCCTATTCTACAACTAGAGCCCTATTATACCGAGCTATCTCCAAATATCCCACGTCTGGAGATCTTGACACCTCCAGACGTACCGCTGTCCCTCAAAAACAGTGGTACAAAAAGAACCGAAAAGGACAAGTGTCCAGAACGCCGTTACCAGTAGCGGCAGAGCGTCTGCGTGCGTGCATCTAGCTGCCAGCAAGTTGCATGGGGAATGCTGCGACACCATTCGAGCCACAAGGGCGTGCTTATATGGGCTCAGCAACAGGTGTCGCCACTTACATTTACATTTACAGCATTTAGCAGACGCCCTTATCCAGAGCGACTTACAATTGATACAATCTTACAATCCAAGCAATTGTGGGTTAAGGACCTTTCTCAAGGACCCAACAGTGGCAGCTTGGCAGAGGTGGGATTTGAACCCTGGACCTTTTGGTCCATAGTCCGGTACCTTACCCGCTAGGCTACCACAGTCCTGACTATGAAATACTCAGGAAGGGCTGACGCACGCACGCTCACGCTGCCGTATGGGGTCAAATACTGGCCACTAGTGGCCAAAGAGTGACCCCTGATAAAAATAAGCTTTGTGTTAATGATTTTGGCCAACTGTCGGTTAATTTAAGTGTCAATGGCACCACTAATGTACAGTACAGACTATATTAAACTCCTTCGATCATGATACATTTAACTTAAGATGGATTTGTCGGAACATATCCTCGTCAAAAATCAGGGAACACATGTATAATACAACTCCATTACTGCATATAACGTCTTATACAGTGTGTGTTTTCTGGGGGTCTGGAACAGATGACATCAATTTATATTATGCCTTATGGGAAAAATTTGCTTGCTACTCATCGTTTTCTGTTCTCAACAAACCTTCTGGTTAACGGTGAGAACTAAGGTACCACCTGATCAGGCATAGCTTTCCTAACACTCCTCTTCTACACTCATTGTCCATTTTATCAGTTCCACTTACCATATAGAAGCACTTTACAGTTCTACAATTACAGACTGTAGTCCATCTCTTTCTCTACATACTTTGTGTGTGTCCTTTATTCTATTCGCTAGATATTAGACATATCTACCATATTGCTTCACCTTGTAGATGTAAAGTCAGAGACAGTAGCTCATCTGTTGTTGCACATTTTGTGTTTGTCATCATCTAATCCTTCATTAGTGCTCATGGCATGCTGACTACAGGATGCTGGTGGTTGGACATTTTTGGTAGGTGGAATATTTTCAGTCCAGAAGAGACATTGAGGTGTTTAAAACCTCCAGCAGCACTGCTATGTCTGATCCACTCACACCACATCAAATTAAGAAGTTAATGCAAACCTTATTTTATACTAAGGTGATGAATATCTAATGTCATTGATTGAATACTGTATTGAAAGTGAAAACAAAAACAAAAAAAAAATGGTTAGTCCACTGAGGCTGCTGATGAGCTCAGTCAGCTGCCTAGATGCCAAATATCTGTAGGAGAGTATCATACTGCATATTGCTTGTCCAGGGAAATGCTGAAATTAACTATTTAAAATACAGTTTCTGCTGAATACATATTTCTTAATAAATGTAGAATTGTTAATGTATTCTTCCATATATATATATATATTCATGAAAACCTTCTAACTTAAATTTGCATCAATGTAATAGTTCTTACACTCAAATATGCAAGATTGTGTATCACTATGCAACAGCACTCATTCCACTTGCTTCTACATTAGCTAATAATTCCTGCAAAATGTATCTCCACCTCCTAGATACATATCCAGGATGGAGGAAATCAGGAAACATCAGTTCATTTTATAAAAATAAGTGATTAAGTGGCTGACTTCCTACAGCCTCTCCATGGCCAACAGGTTGATTACCAGACCACATGTTAAAAAAATGAGTAGAAGCCTCTCATATCTAGTATAAGATTCACACCACAGTAACTTTATGGATGAAAATCAAGGGTAATTCATTAAATACTGTATAAATGGGTGCATGAAAGAAGAAAAAGGCCAACAGTCATTTCTCCAGCTGAGACAAAATGACGTGGCTTCACACATTGTGGAAAAAGTCCTTAAAAAACACCAATCATACAGTATTTTTTTCAATAAATTCAGTGTCCAGTAAACTGTCAAGTTGCACAACATTCTTGAAGGGAGATACTTAAAATTACTGATAATGCACATAAGTGCAGATTCAGATTTCCTTCTGCAAATATAACATCCTGACTTGTTTAGAATTTATTTGGAATGATATGTTGAAATGACATACACTGACACCAAAAATGAATAATCTCAGTACAACCTCAGTGGACTGTGGTAGCCTAGTGGTTAAGGTAATGGACTATGAATTAGAAGGTCCAGGGATCAACTCCAACATCTGCCAAGCTGCCACTGTTAGATCCTTGAGGCCTTAATCCACAATTGCTTACGATTGGGTGACTGTGGAGGACATTTGTGTACAGTTAACTCACTGTCACGTTCAAGAAACCAGTGTGAGGTTGTTATCCTGATGGAAGTAGCCATCAGAAGATGGTACACTGTGTTCATAAAGGCCATGCCATGGCCAACAACAATACTCAGGTAGGCGGTGGCATTTAAACAATGCTCAAAAATATCCGCCACACACCACCAACAGCAGCCTGAACCGTTGATAAAAGGCAGGCTTTGATCCATGCTTTGATGTTGTTTATGCCAAATCCCTCACTGCAGAAATCAACGCTCATCAGATGAGACAACATTTTTCCAGTTGTCTTTTGTCCAATTTTGGTAAGCCTGTGTGAATGATAGCCTTGGTTGTTTGTCCTTAGCTGACAGGTGTCTTATGCTGCTGTAGGTCATCTGCTTCAAAATGTGACTTCTTGTGTGTTCAGAGTTGCATCAGTCTGGTTATTTTCCGCTGACCTCTGGCATTAGCAAGGCATTTTCACAACCAGAGAGCTGCTGCTCACTGGATATTTTCTCTTTTTTGGACCAATCTCTGTAAACGCTAGAGATGGCTATGGCCAGAAATACCAGCAGATCAGCAGTTTCTGAAATATTCGGAAATTACATACACTGATTAGCTAAAACATCACGCCCAATCACAGAGAGAAGAATGCATAATCTCAGTATTAGCCCATACCCATATGAAGCTCAAAATCAAATGCCGTGTCACTTAAATCAAACTTTTCTTCCCCATTCTGATGGTCAGTTCAGCAGGTTGTCTTGACCATGTCTACATACAGTACCTAAATGCTTTGAGTTGGTTCCATGTGATTGACTTATTAGATATTTGAATTAATGAGCAGCTGAACAGGTGTAAAGTGTCCAGTGAGTATATACATTTGGTTTCTACACCTATGTAAATGCTGTGAAAATAGCATTTGCAGTTTTGGCAAGAAATGTAATATATGTGTAAAAAAAAAAAATGCATAGATGTATTGTCAAGATGCATATCTTTAATATACTGATTATGTGGCTAGTGCCTGTCCAGGAATTAAAAATCCATTGTTTTGTAATTAATTCTCATTCTGAGCTTATAATTTATAACTTCACTTGTTCACACAAGATTCTGCCCTTCAACTAGAAGATTTGACAGAGTCTCTGTGACTACTTCATGCTTGCACTTACAATTGTAGCAGAATGCCACAGTAAGACAAGCTTTTCAGCTTCGTAAGTTTACAATGTCACTTCACTGCTGCATTCCCTCTTCTGGCTTCCTACTCATCCTGGTGGCAAAAGGTCAAAACTCAAATCATAACAGCTTTTTGAGTCACAAGTATGACTTTACCTGCCACCACTCAATATGCAAGATAACCAAGTGTCAAGCGTTTTCGAAACTGAGTACAGACCTAGTTCTTCCATAAGCACTTACAGCAACAGTGTTGCTTGTAGCCTGTGTATTAAGGAACTTGTGTATCAGCACTGACTACTTTTTGGCAGGCTATCAGCTTTTTCATATATTTAGACTCTCCTGTGTTTGCATTAGCAAAAAGATATTTTATAAGGAAATGACACAGCAATTTAGTTGCTCACAAAAAGCAGTTGTCAAGCAGTGTAAATGCACATGTAAGCTATATATTGTACTTGACAAGAACTCAGTGCATGTTGGCTAAATTTACAAGCAATTCCTTCTGATGGTTTTGAAGTAATGACATTTAATACATTTCGACACAAACTAAAAGGGACACTAATCTTTTCTCTCACTCATGTGTCTCAAACATTTTGCTATGAGCTAAAGTTTCACCTTTCATTTCAATTCTGCTGTGTCTTAAACTGTATTGAAAATGAAGATGCAAGAGAAAGACTACATGCATATTAATACACAAGTGCCATAAGCCCTCCCATGGCAAGTGTGACTGGTTTACTTAGAATGTTACTGATTGTGCAAGTTCTCCTACTTAGGAAGATGAGAGAGGTCTGTAATTTTCATCATAGGTACACTTCAACTATGAGAGACAAAATTAGAAAAAAAATACAGGAAATCACATTGTAGGATTTTTAAAGAATTTAATTGTAAATTAAGGTGGACAATAAGTATTTGGTCAATAAATTTGGTTCAACTCAATACTTTGTAACATAACCTTTGTTGGCAATGACAGAGGTCAAACGTTTCCTGTAAGTCTTCACTAGGTTGGCACACACTGTAGCTGGTATTTTGGCCCATTCCTCCATGCAGATCTCCTCTAGAGCAGTGATGCTTTGGGGCAACACGAACTTTCAACTCCCTCCACACATTTTCTATGGGGTTGAGGTCTGGAGACTGGCTAGGCCACTCCAGGACCTTTAAATGCTTTTTACGGAGCCACTCCTTCGTTGCCTGAGCGGTGTGTTTGGGATCATTGTCATGCTGGAGGACTCAGCCAAGTTCCATCTTCAATGCTCTCACTGATGGAAGGAGGTTTTGGCTTAAAATCTCACGATACATCGCCCCATTCATTCTTCCCTTAACACGGATCAGTCGTCCTGTCCCCTCTGCAGAAAAACAGCCGCAAAGCATGATGTTTCCACCCCCATGCTTCACAGAAGGTATGGCGCAACTCAGAATTCTTCTTCCTCCAAACACGACGAGTTGAGTTTTTATCAAAAACTTCTATTTTAGTTTCACCTGACCACATGATATTCTCCCAATCCTCTTCTGGATTATCCATATGCTCTATGGCAAACTTCAGACGGGCCTGGACATGTACTGGCTTAAGCAGGGGGATACGCCTGGCACTGCTGGATCTGAGTCCCTCTCGGCGTAGTGTGTTACTGATGGTAGCCTTGTTACTTTGGTCCCATCGTTCTGCAGGTCATTCATCAGGTCCCTCCATGTAGTTCTGGGATTTTAGCTCACCATTCTCATGATCATTTTGACCCCACGGGATGAGATCTTGTGTGGGGCCCCAGATCGAGGGAGATCATCAATGGCCTTGCATGTCTTCCATTTTCTTACAGTTGCTCCCACAGTTGATTTATTCACACCAACCTGCTTGCCTATTGTAGATTCACTCTTCCCAGCCTGGTGCAGGTCTACAATTCTCTTCTTGGTGTCGTTCGACAACTCTTTGGTCTTGGCCATGGTTGAGTTTGGAGTCTGACTGTTTGAGGACAGGTGTCTTTTATACAGATAACGAGGTCAAACAGGTGCCATTAATACAAGTAACAAGTGGAGGACAGAAGAGCCTCTTAAAGAGGAAGTTACAGGTCTGTGAGAGTCAGAAATCTTGCTTGTTTGTGGGTGACCAAATACTTCTTTCCCTCATTATTTACGATTAAATTCTTTAAAAATCCTACAATGTGATTTCCTGGATTTTTTTTTCTTATTTTGTCTCTCATAGTTGAAGTGTACCTATGATGAAAATTACAGACCTCTCTCATCTTTCTAAGTAGGAGAACTTGCACAATCAGTGACTGACTAAATACTATTTTGCCCCACTGTATACTGTGGGTGTACATGATAAAACTGGTACAACTGACTTAAGTGTTTGAATAAAAGAACAAATAAAAATAAAAGAAAATACTGTTTAAATTGTGTATAAATCATGCTGAATTTGGAAGATTATTACAGTCAGCTGTTGTCATTTAGACTGTGCTTTCGGTCTCATTAAACAACAAAATAGCTTATTAGAGCAAATTCAACACATTATGGAATAACTAGGCAACAAAATTGTTAAAACTCAAATAAATATGAAGACATGCTGTCTTTAGGCCATCCCAATACTCCATCATCTTTTCACATTTCACACATTTAACAGTTAATAAACAAATGCAAGCAGTTATAGAAATGAAAGCAGCTGACAGATTTAGTATGCAAACACACCTTTGTTTATGTACCGCAGTCTGAGTGAGCAGGTGTATGTAAATAAGGCAGCATGATGAGAATATGTTTGATAGAAATCAAAACAACTCATGCTTTTTGCATTATTATTATTGTTTGTGTATAGCTTTATACTCTTTAATTTTAAGCTCATTTTCATAACTGACATTTGTAAATAATACGGCAGCCACATGCTAATCAATCCTTTCAGGTAATTTTTGAATGCCTTGTTAGAGTGGTATGAAATTTGACAAGGATATACAAGGACATACACTACTGTGCAAAGGTTTTAGGCAGCTCTGGAAACAGTGCTGCCAAGTAAGAATGAAGTAAAAAGAAAAAATAGAAGTGTTAATAGTATTTGTCAATCAACAAAATGCAAAGCAATTGAACAAAAGAGAAATGTTAATCAAAATCAATATTTGGTGTGACCACTCTTTCCCTTCAAAACAACATATGTTCTTCTAGGTACACTAACACAGGGTCAGGGATTTTTGTAGGATTATGTGTGTATGATTAACGTATTATACCAAACAGGTGACAATGATCAGCATTTTCATATATAGGTTTTATATAGAAACTAAAAAAGAAACAACTGTGTAGGCTTAGAACTGGGTGAGGAACAGCCAAACTCTGCTGCAAAGGTCAGGTTGTGGAAGACAGTTTTATATCACAGGTCAAAGATTTCAAATCAGACTGGGGTTTCAAATGTGTTATTCAAGCTCTATTGGAGAATCACAAAGAAACAAGCAATGCTGACGCAGTGGTCGGCCAAGGAAACTTCAGAAGGTGAAAATCAGAAGGTGTCCAGCAGTGTGATCAGCTTAGAACTGGAAAACACTAGTGTGAACTAGGTACACCCATCTACTGTTCGGGGAAGCCTGGCAAGAAGTGGTCTTCATGGAAGAATTGTGGACAAAAAAGTCCAAGTGAATCAAGTACGCATGAAAGCATAGGAACTGATGTGCAGAAAAATGGCAGCAGGTGCTCTGGAGTGATGAGTAAAAATTTGAATATTTGGCTGTAGGCAGTGTGTTTGCCAAAGGGCTGGAGAGCAGTACAGTAAATGAGTGTCTGCAGGCAACAGTGAAGCACAGTGGAGGTTAATGAGTCTCGGCAGGCAACAGTGAATCATGCTGGAGGTTGATGAGTGTCTGCAGGCAACAGTGAAGCATGGTGGAGGTTCCTTGCAAGTTTGTGGCTGCATTTCAGCAAATGGATTTGGAGACTTGGTCATGATCCATGGTTTACTCAATGCTGAGAAATACTTATCCATCATTCAGATCCATCAGGGAGGCATCTAACTGTTTCCAAATCTATTCTGCAGCAGGACAACAACCTCAAACATATAGCCAGTGTAGCCCTGATCCACACATCATCAAATCTGTCTAGGATTACATGAAAAGACAGAAGGATATGAGCAAGGCTACATCCACAGAATGTGTGTTGTTAGTTCTTCTAAATGTTTGGAACAACTTCCCTGCCAAGCTTCAAAAACTGTGTGCAAGAGTACCTAGAAGAATTGATGCTGCTTTGAAGGCAAAGGGTGATCACACCAAATATTGATTTGATTTAGATGTATCTTTTGTTCATTCATGTTGCATTCTGTTAACTGACAAAAATAAACTATTAAACACTTCTATTTTTTTACTGCTTTAACAGCATTCTTACTTTGCAGCACCGTTTCCACACCTGCCTAAAACTTTGCACAGTACTATACTAGTAGTAGATCAAGGGGTTCAGTTAAGTTCAGGTTTTCATCTATCCAGGAATACAATTGATAAAATAAATTCATAGTATTAAGTATAGCTCCTGTTGGGAAGAAATGAAAACTTTCAGACACACTGTTAAGATAGGATTGAACTCTTCTGCAGTACTTACCACATTCTTCTATTTCCAACTTTATAAGTATGGTGGAGGGAGTGTGGTGTTGAAAGAGGATCTAGGACCCCTGAAAGATTTGGAAAGATTCTATACTAGTAAGTGTTACCAGATTTCTTGCTCAATATGTGTTATAGGGAAAAATGTCATGTGAAAAAAATCAAAGTTGGATTCATCACTATATAATACTCACCATAATATTCTTTTCCACTGAACTTCATTCCAATATTTGTGAGCTTTAGCATACATTAGCATTGTCACCCTGCTCCCCTTCCAAAAAAGTGGTTTCTTGGCTGCTACCTTTCCAAAAGACCATTCCTGATTAAGCTTCTTCAGACTGTAGAAGGTTCAACCTGGCACCCTGATGCAGCTGCCAGATGCTGCTATAACTCAAGTGTAAGGGAAGGTCACGCTAAATACTTTCCACTGTAGCCTATAGGAGCTATTTTGAATCAGTTTTTCCCCAGTTTATTTAATTTGCATACAGATGACCTGTATTTTCTGGTTGTACTCTAATAATTCTAATAATGATGAATAATTATAGATGGTCATTATACCATTGCCAAAACAAAGGTATATCTAATCTATTGATGGCCTAAGACTTTTCCACAGTACTGTACACCAATCAATCATAACCACCTCCCTATTATGCACAACAAGGGTTGCTTGATGTACCTGTCACCAATGCACATCTGGTGGCTTTTCAGAGCTCAGATCTTTCCAGAGAAGGGGCCAACAGCGATCTCGACCAACAACCATCTCCACCAACAGCGATTCTCCCAACAGTGATGTACCTAATGTTGAACCTGGTAAGAGTTGATCATTTAGAGAAAAACCCTGAGATTTGAAAGAGTTGTTATTGACCTGTCTTGGTATGCTATTGTGACTTACTACGTGACAAGGAAGATACCACTGAAGTGGTAACATAACCTGCCGGAATATGCTTGATGAGGTGTTAGAGAATTCATCAACACAGATGATGAATCAGAAATCTGGGGATTGAGGCCAAATCAACACCTTGAACTTTTCTACAAATGGTTTGTCCCTTCTGTCGACAGATACACACCAGTTTTGTCCAAAAGCCTTGTTGTTTATGGATGTTCCCATCCAGTCATCTGGCCATGATTTGTCCCTTTTTAAAGTTGCTAAGGACTTGAATATTTCCACATCCAACACACTGACTATGAGAACCGAACTATGAGATGAGCTTGTGTCGTAAGGTACGGGTTAAAACCATCGCTCCTGTAGCAAACCTAAGACTTCACTTTTAGTGGATTAATTTTTAATTAATAATTAAAATAAATCGTTTTATTGCCTGGTAGATTTGGAAACCAGTTAAAAAGGGAACAACAAACTTGATCAGTCTAGATCTGAATAGTGAATTCAAAGTTGTATTTCTCGACCTTTGAATGAATGAAACTCACTCAAACCAAACGGTAAGTTCAAAAGGCTATGACAAGTTTATTAACTACAAACAAGGCAATACCAACAGATTATCTAATGTAATAACAAGTGTATCACAGAGTTAAAATCATAAAATGACGATGAACATGTATATATCACAGTATGGGAAACAGGGAATAATGGCAAGCGTACATATTACAGTAATTAAAAATCAGAAACCAAGATGACTCTATGTAACCTATCGGTTGCGCAATAATTACCAACGTTGCAATGTTACTGGTAACCTTAATTACGTTGAATGTGAATAGTATGGTAGAAGCTACTTAGACGTGGATAAGTCTATGTTGAAGCGTGGTTTTAAGGTTAACGCAAAGTACGAGGATCTGGGGCCCAGAAAAGCCATAAAAGGTACTCACCTGGAAGGTCACTCGATTGGTTCGGGGCATTCAACCCTGGTCCAGCCGCACGAAAGGCACGATTTTGAGGGAGCGTTGGCGTCCGTCTTTCGATGCCCATTGTCGCTCCGAAAAGACCTCTCAGCGGTTTGGCCCTGGGGTTTCTTGCAGATGGCCTCCG